>WEIV01008451.1:138300-190073 GCA_013390005.1 Calyptomena viridis | reverse complement strand
CAAAACAAAATTTATTATCTGTAATTAACTAGCCTTTAGGAAAGCTTTTTTCCAAATTTCCTCTTGTCAATGTACCAGGAAGACGAAACCATAGCAAGTATTAGCAGAGGAGCCACTATGTCAGAATAAGAATGTTCAATGAATATTGCAGTTAAACCCTCAATTAATGAAAGTTCAGTCATTATATAATCTGTATTTAGACACAGAGAGATAAGTCATTGCTCCACAATTGCACCAGAGAATAAATAGCCCAACTTACTATTTTGGATACACAGTACTGCATTAGTGCAGAACCCACTGTACATAGTTTTGTGTCTTTTTATGAAAAAAAATCCAAGTTATTGCAAAGTTAACGAAAAAAGTGTCCTAATTTTGTATTCTTAAGTCTTTTGCCAGAAGCAACTAGAGATTTGTAGAGAACTCAGACAAATATCTTTTGTCAATCTTTACCCAGAACTTCTCTATTCACAGAGTAGGAAACCACAATGAGGTCTGCTAAAGGCATTAAATCACTACAGAAAATTTGAAAATATGCAAATCCCTGGTCTTTCAATTGGGTAGAATGTAAGTGAAATCAATGTTCTTGTTTGTTGTAAAAGTAATTGGTTTGCTCTACCATCAGCAACTAATACTGGACAACAATATTGTTTCTTCTCAAAGGATGAATTCCTACAAACAGAACACGATAGTTTAGTTGCAGTTGTTAGAATGGGGACTTACACTACAGTTCACCTACCTTTTTCTCAAACGTTTTTTAATTCATTTCAGACAAATAGATTTTATTTACAAAACCTAAGTACAACATTAAAAGCAAAGGCACTTTCTTGTCTTCAAATATGCTTCAAGAATAGAAACTTCCAATATACAAGTTCAGACTTTCTCCTGTCTTGGAATAAGTTCTGCCAAATGAGGCATCTGTCAAGGATAGTTTGATCAATACCAAGACAGGCTTGACTTTCGTTCAAAGGAAAACTTTGCCCCTACCTGAAGGGGCAATCTTCTGATAAATCCATTGATCTGGTTATTCACAGATTATGATATATACAACACACCACTGTGGCTCCTCTCCTGTTACTGTATTCTCTGAACCCAATGACAGTGGTGGGTTAAAGTGCAACTTAACGAAGTCAGGATGAACCAAGATGATGTCTAATCAAGGCAGTAATTTGAATACCTGGAGAGCCTGTGTTAGCAGGACTAAAGGGATGGGATTTAGATTGGATAACAAATGAGACAATCAAGGTTTAGGTAAAAGCATAATTTCTGTAGAGAGCCTGTATTTTAATGAGGCCCATGGAATGACAGCCAAGGTTACCAAGCACTATGGAGTCTGCTTGTACCATCCATAATGAAAGGAAAAGAGAGTGGTTTCAGAGCCAAGAACAAAAGTTCAGCGCAAATAACCTACATATACCATCTTCTCTCTCCATTTTTGAACAATCACTATTACATACATACATATTTTTTTGAAAGAAAATAACCTTTTAATTCTAAAAGGAAAAATATCTGTGTTTGTGTTTCTGTGCTAATACAGGGTTGTGATATCATGCAACAACAGAAAATGGCAACAAAACATAATACAAAAGTATAACTTCAAATTTCTATTGGGATATGCTTGCTAATATTTACTCAAGTTGAAAGACTGAGTATCTTTTTTTCTTCTTTTAGGCTTTTGAACTCCTGGAATTGCATAGCAACTCTGTGCCATGTCTTAAAGAACAAATTTATTTTTATTTTGACATCTCAAAATACCTGTGAACTTGATAAAGACATCTAGGCAGATAATTTTAGTTCAAATTCTTTCCCTCCTTGAAGGATACAGAATCTAATTTTGTCTTCATGGGCCTAACCAGCTTAGGACACAAACTCTAACACATGCAGAATGCATTGCAGACCATTTATTTCAAAAAATAAATGCACAAATAAGAGATAGCGTTACTCTTGCCAATCAAGGAAATCCATATTAAAAGTTAATCTCTAGTGTTAAATATTCCAACATTTCAGTTCCATAAGATTGCCTGGTATTGCCATTTCATTACTGTATATTGACTTCCATTGTCAGACTGTGTTATGAATATAAAAATACTTAGGAGTATTTTAGGAGTAAATTTTCATGAATGAGCTTAAACGGCATATTTAATGTGCAATTTGTCAGGCTCATTTAGAGTCCTGCTTTCAGTGATTCCATCATCACTAGGTACACATGTAATGCACAATTTAATTATTTTGGATTGCTTAATGAAAAGTCCATTGGACATTTTCAGCATCAGGCTATAAAATGAAAATATTTTTACTGTTTTTATTAATCTCCACATTAAAGATGATCAAATTTTGTATACAGGAAAAAACTCAAATTTAACTTCTTCAGGCAGGAGGAAATTGGTACTTCTAAACACTTTTAACCAACACAAACTGTTAATGCAAGAGTAAAAGCTCACTCTTTTTACTGACAATTTTAGATAAAGGGCAAATCTTCCTTTTTACTTTAAAACTCTATGAATATAGGTAAGGTTGCAACAGGTAAATCATGGTCTCCTGAAAATAACAGTTTATTGTTTTACTGAAACAAATATCTTGCGATTGCCAAAACTGCCAAGAAATAGCCTGAACTCTCCATAAACCACATGGAGGAGCTCTCCTCCAAAACCCCATAAACCCAATAAAGGTGTTCTCATAAGTGGAAACTCTTCATAAACCACTTAACTTCATAAATACTCTTTCCTCAAAACCACCATAAATCTTTAAAAGGTGCCCTCCTCATACACCTGAAAAACTTCATCAAGGTGATCTCCTCATAAAAAAAAGCACCCTCCACATAAACACCACAGACCTCATAAAGGCACTCTCCTCAGGAACACCATAGACTTCAAAAAGGAAATCTTCTCATAAACGTCATGTCATGAAAGAGATCTCAAAGGCACTCTCCTACTAAACACCACAAAACTCATAGGGGCCTTGACCTCATAAATGTGGCCACCATCTAAACCTAAGAGACCCCGCCTCAGAAAGGCACTCTCCACATACACTCTATAAACACCAGAAAAGCAGGAAAAAATATAAAACCAATCCCCCCAAACAGTCCTCAAAAACCCTTTAAAACTCATATTGATGCTCTCCACAAAATAAACCCAAAAAATCATAGTTTCATTCCTCAAAATTCAAAAATTTCAGAAATGCACAGTTCTCATAAAGACATAAATCTAATGAAGACACACTCCTCATAAAGGTGCTGTCCTCATTATCCACATAAACTTCATAAAAGGACTGTCTTAATAGGATACAAAGACTCAAAGATGCTGTCCTAATAAATACTGTAAACCTGTAAAGGCACTGTTTTCATAATCCCCATAAATTTCAAAATGGTGATATCCTCTTAAAACACATAGACCTCATAAAGGGGAAAACCATATGACCCCCAAAAACTCATAAAGGAGGTTCTCATAATCCACATAAACCTCAAAGGCACTGACCTCATAAATCCCATAAACCACATAAAGGCACCATCTCCATAATCCCCATAAAATCCATAATGGTGGTATCTTCATAAACTCTCTAGACTTCAATGAGGCACAGCCCATGAAACCCAAACCTTCATAAAGGCACTGTCCTAATAAACACTATAGAGCTAATAAAAGCCCTGTCCTCACAATCCCCATGAACTTCATAATGGTCCTATGACCATCAACCCCATAGACCACATATAGTGGCACACCCCATTAAAACCAGAACCACATAATAGCTGTCTTCATAAACCCCATAAACCATTTAAAGGCGCTGTCTTCATGAACACCATAAACCTCAAAACTGCTAAACTCATAATCCACATAAAACTCAAAAATGTGCTATCCTCAAAATTCCTGTAAGCTTCATAATGGTGGTATCATAAACCCCATACACCTCAAAGGGGTACACACCTGGAACCCCAAAACCCTATAATGAATGTCTTTATAACCCCATAAATCTCAAAGGGTCTATCCTCATAGAACCCAAAACCTCATAATGGTCATAATCCCCATAAAGATCCTAATGGTAGTGTTCTCATTAACAAAATAAACCTTATAAATTCACTGTCTTTATACTTCCCATAAACCCCATGATGCTGTTGTCCTCATAATGACCATAAACCTCATAAAGGCACTGACATCATAGAACCCAAAACCTCATAAAGGCTCTGTCCTCATAATCCACATAAACCTCATAAAGGCACTGTCCTAATAATCCCCAGAAACTTCATCATGGTATTTGCATCATAAACCCTAGAGACCTCATAAAGGGACACACACCATAAACCCCAAAACCTCACAAGTCTGATGTCTTCATACTCACCATGAATTTCATAAAGGGACTGTCCTCTTAGAACCCAAAACCTCAAATTGGTTCTGTCCTCATACTCCCCATATGCTTCCTAAAGGCTCTGTATGCATAGAACTCAAAAGCTCATAAAGGTGCTATCCTATCAAAAACTATGAAGCTCATCAAGGCTCTGTGGTTATAATTCCCATTAACCTCATAATGGTGCTACCATCAAAAACACTCAAAACCTCTTAAAGGGGAAAACCCATGAATCCTAAAACCTCATCATGATGCTATTGTAATAAACCCCATAAACCTCACAAAGGGACCGTTATCATACAACTCTAAACCTCATAATGGTGCTGTCCTCATAATCCCCATAAACCTCATAAAAGCACTGTCCTCAATTCCCACAGACCTCATAAAGGCCCTGTCCTCATAATCTACATAAGTGTCATGAAGACACCATGTTTAGAGAACCAAATACCTCACAAAGACATTGCCCTGATGATCCCTATACAGCTCATAAAGATGCTGTCCTCATAAAGCAAATAAACCTCCTAAAGGGCTCTGTTCTCATAATCCCCATAAAGCTCATAATAGTGCTTTCCACAAAAACCACATTAAGCACAGAAAGGCACTCACCTCATAGATCACAAAATCTCAAAGACACTGTCCTCATAGTCCCTATTAAGCACGTAATGGTGCCGTCCTCAAAAACCCCATAAACCTTGAAGTGTCTTCATAGTCATTAGGAACCTCGTAAAAGGGCTGTCCACATAAAACCCATAAACCTAAGAAATGCTCTACCCTCAGAATCCCTGTAATTCCCATAAACATCATAAAGGTGCTCAAAATGGTGCTGTTTCTGTAATCCCCATGAACCTCATAAAGGTGTTGTCCACATAATCCCCATAAACCTCGTAATAGTGCTACCCTCATAAACCCCCTTAATCTCCTAAAGGTGCTGTACTCATAATCCCCATGAACCTCATAATAGCACAGTCCTAAGAAACTCCATAAACCTCATAATTGTGATGTATCCTCATCAACACTCGCAACTTCATCAAGGTGCTGTCCTCATAATCCCCATAAACTTCATAATGGTGTTATCATAAACTCCATGTGCCTCTTGATCAGGTCTATCCCATGTAACTCAAAACCTCATAATAGTCCTGTCCTCATAATCCCCACAAAACTCATAAACAGTGTCATCATAGAACCCATAACCTCATAACAGTGCTCTCCTCATAATCCCCATAAACCACAAAAGCCCTGCCCTCATAATCGAAATAATCCTGATAAAGGAGCTGTCCTCATAATCCCCATGAACCTCATAATAGCACAGTCCTAAGAAACTCCATAAACCTCATAATTGTGATGTCCTCAAGAGAAGTATCATCAAGACATTGTCCTCATAGCACAAAAAAAACCATAAACCTCATCAAGATGCTGCCCTCAACCCCATAAACCTCATAAAGGCACCATCCTCATAGTCCCCATAACTCTCATAATAGTGCTGTCCACAAATAGTCCATAAACCTTATTGATGTGCTGTAGCCATAATGCTTATAATCCTTAGGGTGGTCCTATCCTCATAAACCACATAAACCTCATAAAGGCAATGCCCTCAAAAACACCATAAACCTCAAACACACCCTCCTCATGGAAACCCAAATCTCCTAAAGACATCGTCCTCATAGTCCCCAAAAAACTCAAAGATGCTGTCCTCATAATCCCCGTGAAATTCATACTGGTACTCACACCATAAATCCCACAGATGTCAGAAAATTACACACCCCATGAAGCCCAAAGTTTCACCATGGTGCTGCTTTAACAATTCCCATAAACCTAATAAAGGGTCTGTCTTCACAGAACTGTCACAGTACCATCTGCATAATCCCCACAAACCTCATAATGGTGCTGTCCTCATAATCCCCATAAACCTCATAAAACTGTCCTCATAGAATTCAAAACCTCAAAAGCACTGTTCTCATAAACACCATTAAACCTCATAAAGGCATTGCCCTCATAGAACACAAACCTCAAAAACATGCTATGCTCAATCCCCATGAACCTCACAAAGGCACCGTCCTCATAATCCCCGTAAATCTCATCATGGTGATGTCTTTAGGAACACAATAAGCCTCAAAAAGCTCGCTGTTCATATAATCCCCATAAGCCTCAGGAGTCATTGTCCTCATAACCTCAAAAACCTCATAATGGTGATGTCCTCAAATATCTTTAATCTCAGAAAGGTGCTGTCCTCATAATCCCCATCAACTTCATAACAGTGCTGTCATCATAAACCCCACGTGCCTCTTGATCAGGTCTATCCCATGTACCCCAAAACATCATAATAATGCTGTCCCCAATCCCCATAAAACTCATCAAAATATTGTAGTCATAGAAATCAAAACCTCATAATGGTGCTCTCCCCATAATCCCCATAAAGGCTCTGTATGCATAAAAGTCAAAACCTCATAAGGTGCTATCCTAATAAAAACTATGAAGCTCATCAGGGATCTGTCATCATAATTTCCATCAACCTCATAATGCTGCTATCATCAAAACCTCTAAAAACCTCTTATAGGGGCAAACCCCAGAAATCCTAAAACCTCATCATAAACTCCATAAACCTCACAATAGGACAGCCATCATAGAACTCGAAACCTCATAATGGTGCTCTCCTCATAATCCTCATAAACCCCATAAAGGCCCTGTCCTCATAATTCTCAGAAACATCATAAAGGCAATGCCCTCCAAAACACCATCAACCTCATGAAGGTACTCTCCTTATAATCCTCAAAATTGTCATGAAGGGTCTTGTCCTCATAGAACCCAAAACCTCAATCCCCACAAACCTCATATAGGCACCATTCTCATGATCCCCATAAACTTCCTGTGGGCACTGCCTTCATAATCCCCATCAGTGTCATAATGTTGCTGTCCTCATAAACCCCATCAAGGTGCCATCCTCACAGAACCCAAAACCTCATTAAAGCACTGTCCTCAAGCAACAGAAACATCATCAAGGCATTGTCATCACAGAATAAAAAACTTCATAAAGGCACTGTCCTCATAAACCCCACAGATGTCATAAAGGGACATACCCCATGAAACCCAAAGCCTCATAATGGTGCTGCTTTAATAATCCCCATAAACCACATAAAGGCACTGTCTTCATAGAACCCAAAACTTCATAAAAGCACTGTTCTCAAAAACCATGAAACTTCATGAAGACATTGCCCTCATAGAACGCAAGCCTCTTAAGGTGCATAATTCCCATAAACCTCGTCATGGCACAGTCCTCGTCACCTCCATCAACCTCATAATTGTGATGTCCTCATCAGCACCATAAATTTCAGAAAGGCATTGTCCTCATAATCCCTATAAACCTCATCATGGTGACATCCTTATAAACACCATAAATCTCACAAAACATGCTGTTCATATAATCCCCATAAACCACAGAAGTCATTGTCCTCATAACCTCAAAAACCTCATAATGGTGATGTCCTCAAATATCTTTAATCTCAGAAAGGTGCTGTCCTCATAATCCCCATCAACTTTGTAATGGTGCTATCACCATAAACCCTACATACCTCAGAAAGGGGCATATCCCACAAAACTCAAAACCTCATAATTGTGCTTTCCTCATAATCCATATAAAACACCCTGATTCTTTCATCATAAAATCCACCAACCTCAAAGGTGCTCTGCTCATAATCCCTATAAACTTTGTAAGAGGCCTGATTTCATAGAACCCAAAACCTCAGAACTGTTTTGTCCTCATAACCCCCCAAAATCTTATAATGGTGCTGTCCCCATAAACCTCATAAAGGCACTGTCCTCATAAACACCATAAACTTCATAAAGGTGCTCACCTCATAATGGTGCTATCATCATAAACCCCATGGACCTCTTGTAGGGGGATTGAGTGGACCTTGCCCAAGAGATGGGCTGATTCAAACACTTCTCTTCTTGTTCGAGACCTTTGATAGCTGGGAGATGTACACTTGGATTTATCTCCCTTTCCAGCCTTGCAGAGCAGTTAACTCCCTGAAAAGATAACTTTTTCATGGAAGACCTTGGAACCCCCATGAGGGGAGGCCAACCAAGATGTTAAGAAGACTTGGAAAGGAAAAAGTTTTGCATTCTTTCATGCCAGGTGTTCACACTGTGAAATTTGGAGTATTCTTGCCTTTGAAAAACAAATTTTCCTTAGTCCTTCCACTTCCTGGTGGTTTGGGGATGCCTGTGTTATCTTCCTTTGCACCCCCTAAGGGAGCACACCTCAAACCCAAAAAACTCATCAAGGCACTGTCCTCAGAAACCTCATAAAGGTGCTCTCCTCAGAAACCCCTTAAATCTCATGTGAGACCCCAGGACCAAGCTGTGAGCTCACCAAAGGGGTTTTAGTACAACCTCATAAAGCTCATAAAGGTTGCTGTCCAGCAGCAAGTTCCCCAAGACCATGGGGAGGTCACAGAGCAGCCACCAACTGCTACTTTTCCCTATTCACAAAAAAAGTTATTCTCTCTGCATTTACAACTCCAACTTCCTTCCTTGAGTGGGAAATTGCAAATTCCTCAGACCTTCTACCTTACACTGTTTGACCTCCTATTAATTCAACATAATTGATGGTATGGCCAAATCATTTAGTAGTGCAGCTCAAAGGGGTTTTATGACAAAGCTGGCCAGGTATCCATAAATAGCATCACGTAACGCCAACATTAAAATTACTAATATATGATGCCTGAATGTGGATAATGGCAGTGACTGTGCATATGGCAGCCTACTCACTTGCCACCATCTGTCCCATTGCAGCAGCTGCCACCGGCAGCATCTGTGCTGGCAAAGGTCCACATTTTCTCAGCTGTGCCCACAGGCAACAGGGAAAGTAGGGTCAGGAGCTTCTTTGCGTCCCTCAGATTCTCCAGGCAGCCATAACATGCAGGCAACAAGAGGAAGGAACGAGGTTCACTTCCCTGCGTTTGTCTGGCCGTACAAGGGCACTCTTCTTTCCCTGTTGTAGCTGTTAGAAGAACAAGTATTTTTCAGCCACTTCCTCTGTCAGCTTCCAAAAAACACATGGTAAAACACAAAGCCTTTGAAAGCAAACTTGGAGAGGGTGGTTCACAGAATCTCAAGTCGTAGATCTCATGATAAAAAACTATTAACAGATAAAGACTTGAGTAAGTTAAACCCTACCCCTGTTACCTTCTCCTGAGCTTCTTTTGTTTCTTAATGACTACAAACAGGAGCTGAGACAAAAGCTGTCAATTACTTTTCCTCTCTTTTCTTGTAAGGGATTAGCAGATAGCAGCAACACATTTCTCTGTGACTAAATTTTCTTTTTAACTGTATATCTAAAGGCAAAGATCAATAAATGACAGTGCTTAAAACAAAAACCTCTAAATATTTATAGCAGAAAATCCATAAACCTAGGCTTAATCCATGGAAAGGCCATTTTGATATTTGTTTTAACATAGACCTAAAAAAGCATGAAGTATCTCCTTACTGTCCATAACCTTAATGCAGAAAACAGCATCTGGAAAGATGCCACTAGCTTTGCCATGGAATTACATCGGACGTCTCACTGCACCAGCCTGCAAATCCATGCAAGCTTTAGACATAGGTTACTCCAAATAAACCAGATAGAGATTGTTTTAAGTATACAGGAGCAATTTGTCATCTCTGACTCGAGATCTCTCTCCTTGGCTGAGCTGACCCAAGAGCAGTGTGCTGCCCCAACATCCAGCAGTAACTCAAATATAGGGCTTGAACAGTCTTTATAGATTTATTTTTCATTTATATTTTGCTAGGTTCTCTTCATATTGAACTATCTTTGGACTGTGGCTTCAACTAACTTCTTTTAAAACACTTAATGTTTAATACAAGCTTGAGTGAAGAAGTGAACTGTTTGTCCTATCCCAGTTTTCTTCAATGATTACCTAAAGAGCATTAGCCCTGAGAAAGAACAACTGAGGCACGAGTAGGCCTTCCTCCAGACTTGAAAACTCCTTTGAGCATAAGGGGCATTGAAAGCCCAAGTGAATACTTTAAAAGCTACAAGGACGATTTCAAGTAAAACCAGGGCTGGACAAAAAAATCCTATGTTTCAGAAAGGCTCTAGACCAGATACACAATAAGTGGCTTTATTTTTTTTAACTGTATTAGCCAGCTTAACTTCCACGCAGTACCAACACATAGTATAACTTTTCTCTGTCCAGACCTGCCATAAATGCCTAATTTATTGGGGACAGGGCTCATTTAGTCTGTAAATAAAGACTGCAAAGGCAAAGTAATGTACAAAAACATAATTATAAAATACACTAGAATGTGGAAATGGGAGATTAAACCGTATTAAAATATCATCCCTGGGCATTAGTAACAGTTCTATAATTAATAACAATACAGTTCACTGAACTAAGTCCTATAAGAGAAATTAAATTTCCATTTCTGTATAAGAATAATAAGGTTTCATAAAGACTCAGGGTGGATTTTTTTTCATTATTTTTCTTTACTCTGTACAGAATATTACACAGTTCTTGTGGATTTATCTTCAGAAAAATACATTTGGTTGTGTGGAATAACTCACAGAGTAACATCACATAACCCAAGACTGCAAATATAGCACGAAATGGATGCAGTTTGTGTTTTTCCATCATAGTAGTGAGGATACTTGAGCCATTTAACATCTAAGTGAGCACTGAGGCAAATAAAAGTTCAGTTTTCAAAAATAAAGTGTGGTATAAACTGCTTAAATAATTAAACTTCACATTTTCAGTATGCAGCGTTTCTGCCCCCCAGCAATAAAAACTGTTCTATGTGGAGTTGGTGATGAGACCAGAAATAGTATCCTGAAAGGGCTACTCTGCTTTACTGAGAGAAGACTTCCAGAACTGAAACAGAGCAGCAGGAACAAAAAGAGCACTTAAAAAACCTTCTCCAACCTCTGAGCCACAGAGTAGCACTACGTATTTGTTTTCTTTTAGGCTGTCATAATAGCACTCTGCTTTAAGAGTTTAAGATTCCTAAAGCTCTAGTGAGCTGCACCAAATCTTTACTTTCACAACTTCATGGCACACTGTGTTGGGTCTGGCTGAGGTGGGGTTTATTCATTTCCCCGTAGCAGCCCCTCACAGTGCTGTGCTTTGCCCTGGGACCTGGAAAGCTGCTGATAACACACCAGTTGGCTGTGGCTGAGCAGAGGTGGCACAGATCCTGGGGAGGGACACAGCCAGGCCAGCTGACTCAACCCGACCAACACCATGTGATGTCAGTGCATATAGAAAAGCTAAGGAAAAGAGGAGGAACGGGGACATTTGTTGTTTCCAAGGTTTGCCTACTGAGCAGCTGCTCCATGTGCTCAAGCCGTGTTTCCCAGGAAGCGGATGGACATCCCACTAACGGGAAACAGAAAATAAACCTCGTCATTTTCCATCTCACTCACACAAACTTTCTCTTCTACTTTAGTAAACTGCCTTACCTCAATCTATGAGTTGTTTTCCGTCTTGTTCTCTGTCCAGCTGAGAAGAACAGAGAAGGAGGAACTTGGTGGGCCCCCAGCCCAAGTCAACTCACCACACGTGCAAAGGCTGATACATGACTTCAGAGAAATATGACAAATAATAACATATGCTCTGCTATTTGAAGATATGTCCATGTCTCACATGGAAATCATATTAGTAGTGTCTGATTAAGAGATTAACGGCAAAAAAAAAAGATACCACAAACCCCTATGCTGAACTCCAGTCCAGCAGGGCCCACAGCCAGACAAGGCTGAAGCTGAGCTAAAAGACAAAACCTCTCATACATAGGCCAGGCAAAGAGTGAAAGATCTCAAGTTCAGTTTAAATAGTGCTCCTTGACCCATAGATGTGGGTGGGGTCTTCAGATGAAGACCTGACCTGAGGCTGGTCAGGGCAATTATGGCTTATCAGTCCACTTAGGGCCCTGACATTTGCCAGTACCAGCTGATTTGGATCAGGAAAAGAAGAGATTCTGAGGGACTTTTTTTTCCCCAAGACAGATGTAATGTATCATCATTAGAAGTATCAAAGTACTTAGAGACCAGGGTTAAAGCAGCAAAAATCTTCCTGTTTATTAGCTTACATGCTCTGTTTGTTTCAGCTGGATGCAGACCTCTAAAGGAAACAGGCCTCACTCTCTATCTTGTTTGGGGAATTTTTGTGAAAATCAGCAACCATTATCCATTGACAAGACCGTGTGCTTAGGATTTTAAAATTTCTTTTCTTGCCCCAGCACCTACATGCATGACAGGCTGATCACACGTTTCCTAAGAGAACACTTGCTGTAGTCTCTCTTCTCCAAAATCAGAATTTTTTTCATTGACCAACAACATTAACATGTCCTTTAGGCACCTGCAATCCAAAAGCTGCTCAAGACGATTTTAGCTCCTCAAGAAGAAATCTTCCATCATGCCTACCTATATAAATATTAATAAAAATATTTCTCACTTTCTTTTGAAACTTCTTCTGCTCTCTTCTCTCTTTGCCTACATTCAAACTTTAGAGCTTAAGTCAGCTTTCACCTTTCCTTGCTCTCCTGTAGCAGCATGTTCTGGTGAGAACCAACTTCATCTGTACTATCAAGGCTGAATGTTTTAAAATCATCATTTTTGCTTGGCAAGATGATAATCTATCAAATATTGTACCAATCTATAAAATGCCAACACATTTTTTTTCAAATTCACTTAATATTGGGGTTTAATCTTATAACACTTTATACTTTAATACTTTCTTTAAATAAAATAAGTAAAATTACACTGTTGGTGTGTAGCCTGACTTGTTGTTTCAGAAAGCAAGCAAAAGAAGTGAGCACATTTGCTGGTGCCTCCTTAGTTTCTAGGACTTTCATTCATTTTTTTGCAGTGTCATTCAAAAAGATCAGGAAAAGCCCATTGTAAGGAAAGTATAGAAAAAACTGTCTTTCTTAAAGGGAAGTCACCAGATATTTTAAAAAAACCTGATCAGCTATGAAATTTTGTGACCCTTAACACTTGAGGCTTTTACCTTTCATTTCTAGTATCTTGTTTGAATGCTCCTGATGAGTATTTTGAATATTTCTTACCCCAAACCAAAACTTTCTAATGCCTTTGTGAGACCTTTTCCCTGGTCTAGAAAACACTTAACCTTTCTAAACTTGATTTTTTGCATAAAAATGTGAAGATGAGCTGTTAGTTATATGCTGCTATTATATTTGGAAATCATGATCACATTTTAAAGAACATCAAGTGTTATTCAGAAATTTGAATCTTCACTTAAATTTATAGAAGAAGGTGTATGCACAGGATGAGAGGCAACAAGAGAGAAAAGAGTCACTGATAATCTTGCAAACCAGACTATTGCTTTCCATTGATCCCAAATATGATAAATTCACTTTTCATTCATTTTGTGGAACTCTCTGTATGGAAGGTATTTATGTATTGGTCATTCCTCCAACCTTTTGTAACTTCTCAACCACAACTGTAAACCAGATTAAAATTAACCATCTTCCAATTTGTCCTACCATGTAAATGCTTATTAATTTTACTGATTACACTACATAGAGTTTATGTTGTCTTGGCAAACAGTTTATAGGAACTATAAAATAAGCCCTAGAATAGGCCATGAAAGCATTTCTGCAAGTCAAGCTCCATTGACTACTAGGAAATGCACTTGTAATATGACTACATACATGCAGAAGAAAAGAGCACAGTTTCTATAAACCTTCATAGACTCTAATGTAAAATTAATGATTTTTGGAATGGGAGAGATTCAAAAGCAAGACAATGACCAGTTTGTATTCAATCCTTAATTTGACATTCCCATGGTTTTAGATTCCATTATTCAAAAACTTTGTTTCATTTATTTGCTGCCATTACTTCTTATTTGTTATATTTAAAGTTGCTACCTGTGCTTTTGTTTGAAAAAAGAAGTGGGTGTGAGAGTGGAGGGAAAGCAAAGTCAGCTGATTGGAAGTCAGCCTTTCTGGTTCAGATGATCCTCTTCCCCCTTCCGGGGGGAAAATAATGCAATTGCTCTTCTTTTCAGAAGTGACCGATATTTAAATTCTAATTAAGAATTAAAAGACAAGCAATTTATGATCTTCTCCCAATACAAATTTCTCTCTGTTTATTGAATAAGAAGTGTTATTACTTATTCATGTGCATACTAAAATCTGACCTGAGTAGTTTAGGAATACATCTTGCACTCTTTTTTCCTGTTACTTGATGTTTTAAACTCACTATCTGTTGATATTTGTGCAATGCAGTTTCCACCTGGATCAGCCTGATTTTTTCAAGCTTTCCAGGCCACCAATAAAAGCCACCAGTTCTCTCTCTTTTGCTGTTAACTGGCATCCCTCAGAATTTAGAGTTAATATTTGGTGTCTCAGCAAATTTGGGTCAGGTTCCACAATTCCTGCAGTTCCAAAATTCCTGTCATTTATTCTGGACAATGTTAACCAGTTTTTGGTGCTGTCTATAAGCAACTGCCCTGGCCATCACTGCATGTCCATGCACCTTTCTTCATGCCACGGCAAACTGCACAGGGATGCTAACACTTTATATATTAAACTGCATTTTTAAGATCATTGGTTTATTTATGCTGTTAAACAGATAATGTTCTAGCAAAGTGGTACAATATTGAAATGTCAATGTTCATTTGTGAACTACATTGAGATTCCCTAAATGAATGCAAGCAGTGCAAAGTGATTTGTAGGCAAAACACATGTGGCCTAATCAGATTCATAAATTCAATGCACATTTAATCAATTAGCTATATTTGATTCACCAGCAGTTAAAGTTTCCTTACTGGTATGAAAAACAGAATAAACAATGGATCGTAAATTTAATTCTTTTCTAACTTACACAGATAGAAACATAGTACTTCATATCTCATATAATGAATGAAAAATTCAAGGAAAGAGCACCTAAAACTATGTCTTTCTTTCTGTAATTTGTTCTCCAAAGCAGTTGTATCATGTGTTAACCATACAGAAGATAAAAGTTAACCATTTTTCATCTCTACAGATAACATTTTAGTAGGAATTAATATACTTTTTCCAGATTAACTGGGAAGCTACTGCCAATATTAAGTTATGCTCAGTAAGCCTCTCTACTCCAAGTATTCCACCTGAATTTCAGTAAAGCAGAAATTTTATTATTTATTTATTACATAAAAATTTTACTATTTTATAATAGTATAAATAAAATTTTACTATTTATACTCTTTCTATCTATTTTTCAGATGTTTGCCCTTAGAGCAGCTTATGAAACTCATGACTAGCACCCCAGTTATGCTTCTCTGTACCCCATAACTCTTTTGAGGTATTCTGAACTAACTGTTCTATATAGGAACTCCTCCATCCTGTGGGCTCAGTTTTTCCTAAGTAGGAACATTGTGCATTTGTTTCTTTGAAAAACATCTTATTTTTTCAGACTGCTTCTTCAGGTAAAATTTTACTGAATTCACATTCTGTTATAAAATGTATTTATATTCTCTCCTGTCATCAGCATACCTAATAAATGTCAAGCCCCTCATCCATGAAAACAGTGAGTAATACCTAACCCAGGACACACACCTCAGTATTTCTCTTTATTTCATGGTAAGCCATTGTTTCTTGCATTCTATATATGATTTTCCTACTGGTTTTGGTGTAGTATTTTCCAAAATGTCCTGCTTTCCTAAGTTGATTTTAAGCATATCAAAGCATGAAATATGTCATCTCTAAAACTTTTCCTTCACTTCCATGTTGTCATACAGAAAACATTGTTTTATGGGATTTACTCTTGAAAGTTTTGGTTAACTTATTAAATGTATTTGCTGTAATCATTTCCTTAGTTACTTTCACAGAGAAATAGAGATTTTTGCTGTAGATTAGTTAGGTCTAAGGGTCCCTAGTTCCTTTTTTTCCTTCTTTTTCAAAGGTAAGACATATATTTTTCATCTTCTCTGTGTTTTTTCTACTCCATCAGATCTACACAAATTTTGGAAGGCAACAATTAATGACTCTGCAATTCAATGAAACAGGTCTTTCTATTTTGTACCATGCCTATAATTTAATCCTGGGGATTTGAAAACATCAATATATTTAAATATCCAGTAAATGAATCTGCCTTTTTCCAAGGCTAAGTCCTTGCTCTTTTGTCATTGGTGTTATTTGTGAAGGTCGACTGATTACAGCTGATCTTCCCCAAGAACAGTAGTGTAAGGAGGCGACATTGTAATCTGTCCTATCACAAATGAAGAAAGGGTGAGAGAGGGAACATTACAACAAGGAGAAACCATAAATGACAATTAAATCAGCAATGAAATGTTCAAAACTTGTGATGAGAAACTCATCGATAAAATTACTAAGCCAAAAAACACGTAATCGAAACTTGTGCAATTCCGTTGCTGTAAAGACAAACATGAACAAAGCAAATTCCTGGTCAAAGAGAAGGGATTTGAAAGGCCAAATCAAATCTGGCAAATCAATAACTGGTGACAGCATTGGTGCCACATGTTGGGGTTTGGCTACTTAGACCATAGGATTCACTTTGAGAAGACGGGTCTGCTGGGTGTGGTCACCTGTCAGAGAAAGGGAAGTGCATCTTCAGTCACAGGCTTGTCAAGGTGGTCAAGCAGGCACTGAAGTTTCCAGTGGAGGGGAACCTGAGTGCACCCCAGTCCTGCCCAGTTTGGTGCCAGGGCCAGCAATAGATGCCCAGAGCCTGGAGAAGGACAGTACCTGAAGAGCAGCACAAAGGGATTCCACCCACTCCAACCAGGGGCCCAAGTTCTTCAGGAAGGACAGACAGGCCAGATGAGGAAGGGGTGTCACCATCTATGTCAAGGAGTAGCTGGAGTGCCTGGGGATGACACACTGGAGAGAAGGGAATGCATCCAGAGGGACCTGGACAGGATTGAGAGAAGGGTCTCTGTGAAATTCATGTAGTTCAACGAGGCCAGATCCTGCACCCGGGTAAGGTCAGTCCCAAGAACAAATACAGGCTGGATGGAGAATGGATTGAGAGAAGCCCTGAGAAGGAAAGCTTGGGTGGATTGGGTGACAAGAAGCTCAACACGCTCCAGCCATGGGCACTTGCAGCCCAGAAACCCCCCGTTTCCCAGGCTGCCTCCAAAGCAGGGTGGGCAGCAGGGGAGGGGGGATTCTGTCCCTCTGCTCCTCTCTGGTGAGACCCCACCTGCAGAGCTGCCTCCAGCCCTGGGGTCCCAGCACAGCAAGGACATGGATCTGTTGGAGGGAGTGCAGGGGAGGCCATGAAGAGGATCAGAAATTTGGAGAACCTCTCCTATGAGGACGGAATGAGTCAGCCTGGAAAAGGCTCTGGAGAGACGTTCTAGCAGTGTTCCAGTATGGACAAGAGAGCTGCAGAGGGACTGTAGTCCAGGGAATGTAGTGACAGGGCAAGGGGGAATGTATTGAAACTGACAGAGAGTACATTTAGATTACATATTAGGAAGAAAATCTCTCCTGTGAGGGTGAGGAGGCCCTGGCACAGGTTGCCCAGAGAAGCTGTGGCTGCCCCATCCCTGGAAGTGTTCAAGGCCAGGTTGGATGGGGATTGGAGCAACCTGGGACAGTGGAAGGTGACCCTGCCCATGGCAGGAGGTTGGAATGAGATGATCTTTAAAGTCCCTTCCAATCTGAATCACTCGATGATTCTAAAACATAAAAAGTTGACGGCAACTAGTAATCTAGCACAGAAGTCTAGATGGAAATTATTTTTCAACTTTTTAAACATACTGCTGTATTTCCCATAATTTAAAAAAAAATGAAAATGGTTATGTTTTAGTCTAAAATATAATGATCAAAGAAGGTTCTTCACCTAAAAAATTATTTCTTCTTTAATCTACAGGCAAATGAACCAGAAAGATATGAGTAATACATACTCAGAGGTATTTCAAAAACATATGAACTCTAAAGTAGAATACTCTAAGAATAAATACTTAGAGGTTCATTAAGTGATTCAACAACTCCACAGTGTCTGGAAGATAAACAATAGTATTTGGGACATGGATTAAGATCAGAAAAGATTGACTACAAGACCAGACTTGGAACACAAGGTAAAAACATATCTAGTGCAAAAAGCACGTTACAGTGAGGAACTAAAGAAGTCCTTCTGCTTCATTAAAAGCTTCAGAGCCTGCTGTCTCCTACACACATGAACATCACTTCAAAACATGCAATATTCTTCCTCCAGGCAAAAATGCCTAAGCAAGTCCTTATGCCCACCTGCAAAGCAGCCATAAGGACATGACTTAATTGAGACTGAGTCATGGTAGTGACAACACTCTTTCAAACCAGTGTAATCCCAGTTATTTCTTTTCAGTCTCTCTCGTCCTGCAGACACAAGAGGTAAAATTCCTACTGGCAGCAGCAGAGACAAGATTTCATCATATATATAAATACTGAACAACAATAGACACTCTGGGACTCTAAGCAATTGAGCAATATTGCAATATGCTCCAGCATCTGAAAAGTGAAGTTATCAAAATTCATTGTGGAATTATTCATTTTTTTATTTTTGTAAATAAAACTACTACCTACTCTAAGTACAGAAGTCTCTTTCCACAGGATCTAGATGATGATACAGTGCTCCACACAACTGGCAGAAATACTCTTTTCTCTCTGGAAGTCCATGACTCTGCTTCATCCACATTTTAAAGCCACTCATTTGCTTGGCACACATATGCAAAGTCATTGAAGTCATAATTTATCCCCAAATTTAGAGAACACCGGTTCTCTGAGTACTTTAGTACCTTCTTTGTCTCTTGCTTTGCATTAAGTCTTTCCACTGTAGCCATACTATTTAGTCCAGATAAATGCAGACAACTGGTACCAAAAAAGTTTCAGAGCAAAAAAAAAAAGTTCAGCAAATTTCCAACATTTCTTTTTTTGTATGTTTCTACAGCACCATAGTGTGTTTTTCGAATATTCAAGTTTGTAAATCAGGGCCTCTGACTTGCGGCTAACTAGTGCCATTTAAATATATGGAGATCTTTTTCCAGCATTAAGTTACTACTGAATTTTTGCATTTCTACCTTATGAATTCACAAGGTCAAAAGTCTTTTAATAAATGTAATGCATTTAATAAAAAAATTATTGGTCATTTTTATTTGGTCCCATTTCTTCATTTGACCAACTATCGTTATTGTACTTTTAATTTCTCTTTATTATTCTTCCCTATCATTCCTCTAGGTTTTGGGGTTTTATCCTTTCCAAAGACATCATATTTTATCACATGTAATAGTATCAAGACTTTTCGCAGTAGGGTTTACATTTGGATTTGGCACAAAATAGACAACTCCTAAGGCAACCTATAATTCCAATCCATTAAACTGATGTATTGCAGCTGCTGTGAACAGTGGGCATGTCATCTTTAGTGTAATGATGTCTGGTACAGCATGGAAGATAAAACAATATAAACTGAAAAATTACTCTCTATCTAAACATCACAGAGAGTTATTTTCACTCTGTTTCCTCACCCCCATTCTCAACAGAGTCTGTTGTATGTGTGGGTAATGTTTGGTGGTTTAGAAGTGTTCCCCTTCACAGCTGGTAGAATCTTCCATTAAAGAGTTCTGGCCAAGAGCACAGATTTTACCTATAAAAAACATGTAAGTAATCAGTGTTCAGAACAGGCTGTCAATTAGGAGTTTTTTTGAGAAACTACTAGTAATTTTCATCACTTATTAATACCACTTATTAGAATTGTTCTGCATGGAAAAGAGAAGGCTTTGGGATGACTTATTTGTGGCCTTCCAGTACCTGAAGGGAGCCCACAAGAAAGATGGAGAGAGACTATTTACAAGGGCAAGTAGTAACAGAACAAGGGGGAATGGCTTCAAACTAAAAGAGAGCACTTTAAAATTATATATTAGGAAGAAATTCTTTACTGTGAGGGTGGTGAAGCACTGGAAGAGATTGTGCAGAGAAGCTGTGGATGCCCCATCCCTGGAAGTGTTCAAGGCCAGGTTATATGGAGCTCTCAGTAAACTGCTCTACTGAAAGGTGTCCCTGCCTAAGGCAAGGGTTGGAACTGGATGATCTTTAAGGTCCCTTCCAATCCAAGCCATTCTATGATTTTTTATTTCTACTTTAAAAAACTTCCTCAACAATATGTACAAAATTTCCACAATCATTCATGAATTCCTTTGTATTCATTTTCACTTCTGCCTGCTGCCTGAAAGAGTCAGTATCAACGTTTACTATCCTGTCAAAGAGGATTTTTTGCCAGACTATCAGACTTTATGATATAACTCCAAACACTTTATGTGGCATATTATATATTCTGAGAGAAAGACAGAGAAGAAACAAAAGATGCCTTCCTAACCTGTTGGCTAAATTACCTTCACACAACAGGGTCTAGTCCCCATGTTATCACAGCAAGGAAAGGCACTAAATCACACACAGACACACAATGAGCACTGACATCATGATCAGGAGAGGTCCTGATGAATTAGGCAATTAAAATCCAAATTCTGAATATCAGCTGCTTTAACACTATGAGGAACCATTCATTTTAGTGCCACTATGATGTTTGATGCCAGCGTCTGTGAATGAAAGGGCAGATCTGGATGCATTCCAGAAAATGTTTTGGAGAGCCACTACAGAGCTCCCTAACCAAGCTCTTCTGCTTGGCTAACTTGTGTTCTGTTCCTTCAAGATCTGTACTCTGAAATGTGAGCAATGATAACAGACTGACACCATGGGATTCTTCTTCTTCAGTGCATCTTTTACTGAGAAATTATTTTCAAACCGATATGTTGAGGGGAAAAGGGGTTGTGGGAGAAGACTCTCTTTAGATATTTTAGAAAAATAGTTTGGCCATAGAATAGATGGAGAATGATTTTTAAATATTTAGAAAAAAATGGCAGCAGTAAAAGTATTCTTTTGAGCATATTAATTTGAGCCCTAAGATTTTGGCATTTACAATTTTAGCCACAAGAGAGCCTCTCAAAAAAGCTAAGAGCACCAATAACCTACAGTTTGTGATGGTTCATGTAGGTTAGCTCTAATCCTTTTTTCTAACATTCCCACTCCNCTCCCCCCCCCCCCCCAATACAGAATTTCCACTGGAAAATTATTATATTGAATTCTATTCTACTATCACCAGTTTTAACTTTAATGTGTTCTCTTTTATATTTCTCAAAGATAGGTGAAAGTGTTGCAAGATAAACTTACTTCTTGCATATTTATTTTAAAGAAAATATTTCAAATTACCTCAGAATGAAACTATGGAAAAAGCAGTTAATTTGTGGGTGATTACATTACAAGTCTTTAACAAATTAGTTTTTTAGAAAAGAGTCTTCTGAGACATATTTAATCAGATTGCAATATAACCCCAGGTATTGCATCCCTAATTACATTGTATCATTTAGTTAATTTGGTTTGTACTTCAATTATTAAAATTCATGATTTATACTTATGAAATTAAAATTTTCAAACACACTTGATAACACTAGTTTTAGAAATAGATTAAGTGATTTTCTACTATCGTGTAATTATGTTATAACTAGGGTTCATTTTAATTATGACAAGGGGCTACAGAAAAGTTAGAACACTTTGTATCAAATACAAGTAGAATGGTAGAGTACAAAAACTACAGCAATTTCTTATTTACAAATAAGGAACCAAAAATATCTGTGACCTAGAAAATACCTTCATGTGTACATTAAATTCACTTCATGTTTGTCCTTTAAATAGCTGTGTCTTCTTTTTTCACAAGAACATTTGTGAAGATGATGGTAGATAAAGTTTGCTCCCACGTAGCAAAGCCTATGCAGTAACGTTATTCCAAGACTGCAACATTCCCTGTTCCACAGTGTTCCAGGTTCCAGCCTACAAGGTCTTTCCCTCACACTCCTGGTGGTACCAATAGCACTTGACAGGAAAAGGAGAGAACAACCAACCGTCCTATTAAAACACCCTTTCCTCACGTGGGTTCTCTTATCAGCTGCATTTTAAGCACACTGATGTATAAAGCAACCATGATGACCTGGAAAAGAAAGAGGATACGAAGGGAATACACAGGTATCAAGTGCTCCCTAAAATAAAGGTTGAAAGGCCATTGAGTATTTTAATAACAATGCAACTAACACAGCGAGTTATATATTGTATTTAGAGATGTATTAATAAATGTTAACCTGTACCGATAGCTGCACAAGTGACAGCATGACCATGGCCCACTGAATATTCCTTTATGATACTGAAAGCTGTCTGCCTTTTGGTCAGAAACCAAAATGCCAGTAGAGCATGTAATATCCTACAGGCCTTTGCTTAGTTTGATTGCTGATCATTGCCAGATCATTGACTTGAAACTGCAGGCACTGGATACCCAGGCACTAAAATATCCTCCTGCCCACATCCATTTCAGCCTGGCTGTTAACTTTCAGCCCCTCAAAAAGAACCCTGGTGAATATGCATCCTTACAGCTACTACAGAGCTTTAGGAGTATCTCAACCTGAGGGATTATTTCACCAAGACAAGGCAATTCTATAGAAGACATGCTTCTTCCTAAAGCACATTTTTCTTCCTTGTACTAACAGTAATACTTTACAACATATTTGCATGGATTCAGAGGTCATTGATGGGTGCCATTGCATATAAAACTAGCAACTTTTGCCCTTTTATGTTAATACAGTATTAAGAGTAAAAAATATCCTCTTTTTAAAGTATGCAGTGGAATATATATCTCACACATCATAACCTAGGTCCAATTCTACACAACTGAAAGTGAAAAAAGAATATTTTTCTAGCTCTCTTTCCCTTAGTCATTATTCTATAGAGAGGGGATTTATTCTGACAATGGTAGCAGGTGATTTATTGTTTTGTTGCTGCAGAAACAGGCACTGAAAAGGGGTTTTGAAATGGAAATTGTGACATTTACTGGGTAATACTCTCATACCACCATTTACAGGAAGCAGGTGGTAGCTGTTTTCCATTGCAAACAGATGGAAGTCCTGCAGTGGAGTTATTTTTTTCTGTTAGATAAATTAGCTTAAATAATTTAAGCATTTTTTCCCCTTGCCTGATTAGTGCTTTGTGCAACTTTAAGTATTTAAAGACTGTTTTACTATTGAGCAAAATGCTGCACAGCTCATATTGTTGTTCCTTTTTGAGCCTCCATGAATCAGATTTAGCTTTTATAAAGGACATTATAAAAACTATCTAATATTCCCAAAGGAGATGCTGCATGAGGGCAAGGAACATCACGAAAAATTCTGCTCATGTTAATGTGGAAAACAATTCCAAACCAGCACACTTGCACAGGACTTCACCCTGAGTGCCACAGCCTGTCCATGGAAGTTGGGAGGATGCACCATCATGAGAAGAAAGATTATGCTCAGCTACCCCCAAAATGCCAGGCAGTGAAAAATTTATTTGCAAAGCTGAGAACACTAGATGTTAGAAAACATTAAACTTAATGCCAGGCCTGGGAAAAGACACACCCCTGCCCTTCTCAGAGCCCGTGGAGGACCCGGGCCCTGGGGGATGCGGGAAAGGGAACACAAACGCATTCCTGGGACACAGGCCTTCCTCTCCTGAGGGGGAAAGTCCCTTGAGCAACACAGAGCCCTTATCTCCTCAAAACAGATGCGAGCTACAGTTCTACACTCACAAGTGACAGCAACCACACACATACCCTTTGCTGTCTCAACCCTATGCTTAGAATCATAGAATAGTTTTGGGTGGAAAGGACCTTAAAGCCCATCCAGTGCCACCACGGGCAGGGACACCTCCCACTGTCCCAGGTGGCTCCAACCTGACCTTGGACACTTCCAGGGATGGAGCAGCCACAGCTTCTCTGGGAACCTGTGCCAGGGCCTCCCCACCCTCCCAGTAAGGAATTTCTTCCTGATATCTGATCCAAACCTACTCTCTTTTAGTTTGAAGCCTTTGCCCCTTGTCCTGTCACTCCACATTCTTGTAAATAGTCTCTGTCCACGTCAAGTCTGTTTTCATGTCAGCTCTTTATTGTTAATTCTAATACTGACAAGTCAATCAAACCAGACACTTTTCCAGACAATTTGATACATTGAGAAGCAAAATTGTATTTTAAGAGGTCTTTTTTTACTTACAGCTCCATCTCTAGACTCATCTATGTTCTAGCACTGACTTTGACGATGTAATTTGATTTGGCCCAAGTTTGAGAAGTTTAGACTCCATTGGATGAATACAGCACACATTAGAATGTAAAAACAAGTATGCAAACTGTTCATGTGAAATACAGGATGAAAATTAGATTAAGGTTTCTAGCCATTAGTAGCATAAGTCTCTGGAACAAAAACTTCCTTCCTGACAAGTTACGGTGTAGCAGGAAAAAGAATCTAATAATAGATTTTAAGATGAAACTCGATACAGTTATGACTCATGATGTGACTGCCTGGCACAGCACAAGACTTGACTCACTGGTTCAAAAATCCAATTTTACAATCCCACCAGCTGCTACAGTAGAAGACTGGAGCACTGAATTTGTTGTCCTACATCTTCATGGATTTCTTTTGCATTCAAATCTTTGACAATTCTTCACTTTCAGAAATGCTCTCAATCCCACGTGTGTCTCATGCAAAAATTCTCTGTCTGTTCCTGATCTCATTCATTTTATAACACAGGAAAGCAGAAAAGGTCACTGTGCAGTGCATGTTTTCAGTTATACAGGGGAAAGGTGGCCATCCAATAGTGTCAACATCTCACTATAAAATATATACTATTTTTGAAGGAACAGATACAAACTACATAAAATATATTTTTATAGATATAATATTTTTATAATATGTATAAAATATAATATATATGTTTCCATATAAAAATATTTTCTGTATAAGACTCAACATTATTAAAAATTACTTCCTGTGCTAAAAAAAATAGTTAAAATTAGATCACAAAGGTGAGTTAAGTAACATCACAAAGGTGATCAAATGTAGATCTGGAATTTACAAAAAATATTCACTAAATCTTTCCAATATATACTTCTCATAGCACAGCATATTGTGGAATTATAGATGATTGTATTATATTGTGTATTGTCAAAAATACTATGATACATTTAAAATAATTTCTTATGAAAAATTATGTTGGGCAATATAGTACAAACAGAAAACTACTTTTAGTAATAACTATTGTCAAGATGCTATTTTCCACTTGTGACTTAATATTCCATATTTGTTATCATTGTAACAACAGGAGTGACATTTTGTATGCTAAAATGTAAGATAAAATCAGTTATTATAAACCAAAATGTGTGAGAATATCAGACAGAACACTTAGGAAAACAGATCATAGAATATATACATAAGGAACTATGCATAAAAAATCAAAACCAGATAAACTAATTCCTATTAAAAAAATTGTCCTTTGTATGTATGTTTCAGAAAAAGAGATAGTTCATGTTGATAGAACACCACCATATATTTTTATCTCTCACAGAGATTGACACAGTTACTGTTTTTAGCTGCTCTAAGCCTTATTTATGAACCCCCACCTCTTCATTCCATATATTCTGCAGTTACAGAAAAAAAAAAAAGATAGTATTTTAGGCAAATCATAATCTAAATAATTAAATTTAATTTCAAGAGGTTGGAAGGATAATTAGGTAATACTGCTGTTTTACATGGGTTGTTAGTTTGGATTCTTGTCCAATTTCCACCAACATGAATTTATAATGAGCCTACCTATTTCACAGTGGATGTGCACTAATACAAGTAGAAACAGAATCCATGGGATTAGATTCTCTTTTTTTATATTTGCAATATTAAAGTTGTGTTTCATTACAATTTTGTCATATTTTTTTTGTTTGTTATAAATCTCTGTGTCACTCACAGAAATTTTAACCAGCATCCAAAAGACAGAAAAAGGCCATTCAAAAGCAGAAAGAGACCAAATATTTCATGTTCTCAGAACTATTGTGACACTCCTTTATATATGTCTCTCCTAGAAACTTGAAGGGTCAGAAATTTAATTCAGTTCAATTTGCTTCCTGTTCAGCATAAAGAAGCTTTCTGAAGGTTACTACACAACTACATAGCAGCAGTTACCCACACTACAGTTACTTTTGAAACCTTATTGTCCCATTGGCTACCATGACTTAAATGCTCCCTGTTGCAACATCATACAACACTTTGTTGGAAGCCATTCGTGGTGATTCTTAAATTTGCCCAAGGCAGCCAATGATAGTATCAGGCAGAATCCTATAAATAAATGACCCTCTGAGCCCACTGAAGTTTCTTCCCCAAAACAACCAATCTTATATTTCCTTCCCACTTAACATTCCCAGCCTCAACTAAAAATAAATAACGACAAGATTTGGTATTTTTAAATCTTTGTAGCATTGTAAATAGCCCAATAATAAATATTTTGCTGAAGTCTGTATGGGCAGCAGCCTGAATTTTGTATGGGTAGACAGCAAAAATCTTTGAAATCATGTTGCCAGCCCAAGTAAACCAGAGATAAGTGTCAACCTACTTCAGAAACAGGAGTCCTATGACACCATCATAGCAAATTCATGGATCTGGTTTCTATCATATACACCAGAAAGTTTGAGATTAATTCCATTCCTTAATCTCACCATAGAACATGAGTTTTCAAGCTGTAGGTTGAAAGGGCTACATATTTAAGCTTAAAGTTTATTCTTCAGGCCACAGGGAGAAACAGTTCATTCAAGGCGGTAAAAAATGTGATTCTAGTCATCTCAAGTATCAAAAAAGCTTTTGTTAAGTGTTGATGAGTGGGTGGGAGCTTTAGTTACCTGGCCAAGTGATAAATCCAAGAGAACAAGGTGTTTTCAAGAGTCATCAGCAAATTTGCAGTTCTCTGGGAGAAGCTTTTAAAATCACCCACAGAATAAAGTTTACAGCTTAGAGCAAACACTTCAAAGGAAATCCTTGTCTGAATAGGAGGAAACTGAGAACAAGTTTAGCCTTGATCAATACTTATTTCATAGAAGAGAAGCCTGAGGGCAACATTTGTGTAAGGACTAGATCTTGGCTGACAGACTTACTTAAGTTTAGAGTAGGTTTTTTATTGAATGAAGCAGAGCAAAAGTCAGCTGGTGCTAAATGTTATTAAAGGTAATTATACACAGATTTCGTTTATTGTCACATACTTATTTCTGAATACAGTCATTTTCTTAGATTTTGCACTTTAGTATCATAAATTCATGTTGACTTTTTTCAGAGCTTTCGTAGACCTTAAAAATTGTTTCAAGAAAAGCTGGCAAAGCCTCAAACACTCCATGCTGAAGAAAGTGCCGGTCTTGAGGATGCTTGGCTATTCAGTGAGAAATGTGAGGGCATTTAGAGCATGAGCAGCCATTAATCCACAGGGCTGGGAGCTGGTATTGAGGGACATTCTTTGCAAAACATGCCCCAGGTAGGAGGATGTTGAGAAGGAAGATAGTAGGGACAGTATCTGATTCCCGAGAATTAAACTTCCAATTAATTTACATTTCTTATTATTATCACAGATTTTCATTAACTCAACAATGCAAAATATTTGGTTGCTTGATGCTTAGTGCAATAAAACATAGCCATAAAACAAGAGACCAGAAAGCTGGATGGCTGCTGCCATTTATGCACATTTTTCCGTATGCTCAATCCAGCAGTAAATGTAAACTCTCATTTGTTGGTGGCCACCCTTTCTAAAGCACTCCTGTCTGTGGTGCCGTGCAGTGCTGACACCAGGGGATTCCTCAGAATGTGCTCCATCACCCTCCTTGTTGTGCTGCTTCACCAACAAGAATAAATGAGATCAAACAATACAATATACTGTGGTTATTTTTACATGAACTGATAACAAAGGCAATATATGTCAGTGGTAACAATAAGGGGGAGGGACCACAGAGGGGGAAAAATATTTTGATATATCAGCATAAACAAGTTCTAGTCCTGAAAGCTCTTTAGAACATCCAGATCCAGCCAACATGACAGTTCATGCATGTGAAGAGACTGCAGGCAAGGCAGTAAATAGCGACCTGGAGCCCTCAGTTCCAACCATTGCATTTCCATCCAAACTTACAAAGAGCAAGACTGATGCCTAAGGGGGAAATGAGCTGTTAATCGACTGTGAAGAAACAAAATTCAGTATTTGGCCCCATTTTCTATCTTGACCTTAGAAAAGACCACCTGGAAAGTCTCTTCAGACTTCTTCAACTTACTTTGTTACAATTTACTTTTTGTCAAGCCAGAACTATTTTCTTTATCAATTTTCTAGACCATTCTGTTTGCCTGTGTTAGTTCTCTTCAGAGCATAGTTTCAAAACAACTTTTGTACACTATAACAATCTGTTTCTTCCTGGTTGTTTTTAATAAATATATATCTTACCCTTGCAACTTTCACCATCACAGAGCTCTTAACAATTTTAGTTCATTTGTAAGATGTAATTAATTATGTAACATGGACTAGTACCACAAGCAGTCGGTGCTTTCTCAAATGTTTGCCAGTTTTCTTTAAATAATGTTTTTTATAGATAGAAATATCTACAGACATATTTACAGTGGGAAGAGACAATAATGAGAGTTATAGACCACATTAAAATGCTCAGGTAAGGAATGAAAGACGGAGAGAATCCTGACTAGTCGAACTTAGTATCTATTTTTCTTCAATAGCACTATAAACATTTACTTAATATGCACAAATAACAACATGCTAAAACATAAGTGTTGCTTTAAAAAAATAAATACATGATTTCCAGCAAGACTTTTCCTATAGCCACTATCTGTCTGTCTATGGTGCCCTTAACAAAAAGCCAGCATTACTCTGCAATAAAAGGCAAGTTACCATTTCTTATATGAACTGCAAATAAGCATTGAAGAATTGCAGGCAGACATTCAGCTACTCAGATCCGTTAAATTTATCCTTTGCCTATTATTCCACAGGTACCACAATTTAGAATATCAGTAAGTGAATTTTCTCACACTTAAACTTGTGAGTTTAATTTAGGTGTTGGAAACCAACACTGCCTTGGTAATAAAGGCAGTTAAAGTGCTCAAGCACACAGTTCAGGCATTCTGACCACGCTCTGGATTTCCAATTGATTGGATTTTATGTATTTTATGGAAAGCCTGGTTTCCTAATGCAAACATCTTAATTAGATACCTGAGGTTAGTCATTGTGAGTACTCTCCATGGCAACCAGATTTAAGGTCACCAACTTTCACAATAAAGCAACAGTGCATCACAGATCACTCTGATGGGATCCAAAACAGCTGAGGTTTATAGTCACCTTGAGCTTTCCCCTGGAAAAGCATTGATTAAAATTTTGTGCAGCATAACTCATCCGTTCTAATGATAAGTGGTTTGGGTTTAGTCCTTTGTGGGGTTTTTTGGGTGTTTTTTCTGGCTCGTCCTGGTTCTTTTTGAGAGGATTCTGATCATTTCATACATACAGATCTCAGCCTCTCATAACAGTATGCATCTGCTGCCCAAACAAATTTGTGATCTACATAAAACATTAGGATAGTTAGGAAAATGTATTAGTCATAGCATAAAGCAGTGGCAATGTTTTCCCAAGAGCCAGGTGCCTTTTAGTGCCATGAATGTTGTTTTCCATGGTATAATCTAAAAGTCAACCCTAATCTCAGTAAGGAATTTGGAGCCAAAAGTGAGTTACTCAGGGGCTGTGTGCATTCAGGACCAGCTGCGCCCAGTCCAGACGTTTGCTAACTCGAGTACTGAAATCCAGCTCAAACTTTTAAAGACCATTTCTAAGTCATAACTCTATATAAATGTAAGTATCATATTGAAAATCCATGTTGGAAAACTGCTTTGCAAAGTAAGGGATAACCATCCTGAGTCTGAGAGGACAATGAAAGATCCATCATGTTTCCCTGGACTCCTATAAGGTCAATGGCATAATCTTATCCTAAAGAAAATGTATTTTTGATACAATACTTGGTACATGTCTATATAATGAGAGCACCATGATTCTTCCACAGCCAAACCCAAGCTAAGGCACTGCAGCTATTTCCTGGTATTAATTATATGTTGCATTTCAAAATGATAGAATCTATTAACAAATTCTATGGAGCCATTATGTTATCATGAGTCAAATTATATCTAACTGTTACTATGGGATGTTTTTTTGGTTGGTTTGGTGGTTTACTCTGTTCTAAAGACATTGTTCAGCTTTTAAAAGCCACTTTGGTTACCTTCAAGCACAAATCTAAATGGTTTTTAATCTAATTAACATTCATCCAGAATTAATTTGATGACAGTAAGGTAATAGTCCCAGACCATTTCATCAGTCCTTCTTCTGCATCCTAGTTCATAAATATGTGTTAATTAGTGTAGAGAGCAACCTACAAACATTTGCTTGTGAAATAAACAGAGAATAAGTTAAAATGAAAATTAATAAGGTTTGTACTGAATTGTATAAATCATTCAAAATTAACACACACCACTGCTTGCAAGTAAAATTTTCTTCTTGCAAAAGATTTTTAGGAAAAAAAAACAAAACAAAAGAAAATACAGCAAGTGCTACACTTTTTCTTCGATTCACTTCTTGAAAAAAGCAGGATATAAAACAGATTCTGCTATCAACAGGCAAGTTAAAAACACCACCTCAGGGACCCTGAAAAAAGACAGAAAAATCTGGGGAAACTATACAACTGAGGTGTAAATCACTTTCTTATCTAGTTTCTGGCACTTCAGAAGCGGTCTGAATTGTTTCCTTTCCTATATGTGGACAGCCCCAAACAGGCCCTTTTTACACTGCAAATGTTCTTCATCATTGGATCTGAAGATTCTACCCTGCATTGCAGGATTTGGTCCCAGACAGCTTTACACCAGTTTTTCAGCATCATTAAGGTACATAAGCATTGCATCTGTGTATGGAAAGGTAATGAATCATGTCCTGTGGCTGAGCTCTCAATATTTAGAAAGAAGTTTATTTCCTGAGCAAGTTATGAGAACTTGAGGCAAAGCATTTACAACATGGGAACTGTGGGCAGTGGTAGCAGATCCAGAAATGAACCTTAGGATCCTCTGCCTTGCTTTTCCTTTCTGAAAACACAGGCTTGAGTAATTACAGAAATTTTATATGAAAATCCAGGCCCTATGCAAGCCACATGTATTAACAATGCATGATATGGGCAGTAACTGTCAGAAATATACAGCCTTCGTGCTTATAAATTAATTCAAGCATTTTTTCCTACATTGTATGTGCTTAAATAATTTCAGGGAAATCAAGATTCCACATTACATCTAGACTTTGAAGTACATTAAATAGCTTCTGTCACACCTCCAAAACAGCATATTATACTTCAAAGGCACAACCTTGTGTCATCTGTGAGATGGTTCAGATTCTCGTCTAAGGAGAAATTATGTAAGTGTGATCCATGACACAACACTTGTACGAGCCTGTAATTTTCAGTGAGCAATATAATCATAACTCTACCACCATAAACAAAACTAATACACAATTAGATTTATTTCTTTTTAAAATCTACAGTGATCAAATGTCAGCTACAGAATCATTTCTCCCAGTGTTCTAGATCTCCATACTCAGATAAAGCACTTAGCAGTCCAGAATCCCTTTCATCTCTTTAATTTGCTTTATCTGCCATGCTCATTACAGTATTACACAGATATATCCTTTCCTTTTTCTGCTCCATTACTGACTGCCCTGTGGTTTACATGCAACACACACTATAAATCAGCTGGTGTAAATGCACATAAAGATTGGGCTCATCCAGGCTTTCCTCTCTCCNGTTACTAACAACCGTTTTTTCAGGTACTCTTGTCACGTCAGTCACTTTCCCATAGGTGCAGTCATTCAGATGCTGCTCGGCTGCTTCAGTGTGTATTCTTCCGGGCCACCAGTCCTTCCAAGAAATGCTGCTCTGCTACTCAGCGTGGGTCTCTTCTTCCCACGACCCACAGGACTCTATCAGGCCCCTCTGCTCCAGCAAATGTCCCACAGGATCACAGCCTCTCTCCTCCAGCACTTATCTGCTCCAGCATGGAGTCTCCCATGGGTTTGCAGGTGAATCTTTGCTCCCTATGGTCCCCCACGGGTTGCTGGGGCCCTATTTCAGTGTTTAAGGCATCTTCTCTTTTCTCCTTCTCTCTGACCTTGGTGTTAATCAAACTTCTCACTCTCCTCTCCCTTAAGTGCCCATGATGTTCTGCCTTGCCTTTTTTTTTTCCTTCTCCTTCTTAAATATGTTATCACAGAGGTGTTACCAGCTGACCTTGGCCAGCTTGGAGCTAAGAAATTTCCTGCAGCTTCTTAAAGAAGCCTCTCTCATAGCCCCCCCAGCTAATAAAAAACTCTGGCTACTTAAAACCACAACACTCCCCAAGCCCTCAGCAGCTCCTCCTTGATGAAGCACAGCACAACATCTGTGGTGGCTTTCTCTTGCATTTACTTTGCCAGATTTTCATTAAAACAGTGACTCAATAAAAATGTTGCCTATCCTCATAAAGCTCCTTGAAGCTTTGCAAATTTGCATTTAATACAGCATTATTAATCTGTGCCCAAAGAGCAACAAAACTTTAGATTTCTCTGGTTTATGGAAGAAATTTCATAAACCCATAATTTTCTTGTGATTCAGCTTTACTGCACCAAAATGGAGACACAAGTAGGAAAGCTGTAGGACACCACAGATTAGTACAAATTTGTGTCTGAGTCCTCTTTCAGGTATCTATTGTTTCAGAGATTATTTATCAAATTAATCAAAATTGAGTTGTGAATAACAATCATACCAGAAAATAAATGGGACTGAGATTCAGAAAATGAGTAGCATCCTTACTGCATGAGGGATTTCTCCTCCCTTTGGCAGCCCAAAAGTTTTCACCTTGGGGAAAAAGAAGGCATTGTGATGTCTGTAAATGAACCAAGAGAAATCCTCAGCTGAATCCTCCATGGAGACATGTACTGCATTTTCTCCAAACATTCTCTTGGGAAAGGTTAGTTGTTTTAGGCAGCCTATGGGTTTTGAGAATATTACCTGTAAAAGACAATCCCAGTAACACCACTCTGAGACAAGCCAATCGTTATCAGAACTTCAGTAATGCCAGTTTAAATTCAATGTGTGGAGAGACAACCATAAATCTGAGATTCTGCTTAGCCTTTCTGAGTAATCAAGCCATAAATATCCATGTTCAATCTCTGCTTGTGACCCAGTGGTCTAAATGACAGTCATCTGGCTGGAATATGTAGACAAGGAGCCTGAAAAAATCAGGTTCATACTTTGAAATTATGAAAAAGTAGAAAATGCAAGAGAAGTGCATTTTCTAACAGAAGCCATAAGTGACTTCATTATGACTTCAGAGATTGATTCTCATTTGAATTCATGCAAATGTATGAACATGATGGTGAATCGCCAAAGTCTTACTAATTTTAGCAACTCATTATTTCCCAAAGCTGTTAGAAAAATAATTTTTCATTGTTCTAGGAATAACTGAAGATCCAAGGGATCAGCACTTAATCTATGTCAGACTGAGGATGAAGCATCTCCTCTGACTCTCCAAAGACAAACTAAAGACCTTTTTTTTTTTTGTTCATCCATCACAACAGGAAAATGAAAATCAGTGATTGCTGTCATTGTGGTACACACACACAGTAAGTACAGCCCTAATCCTTTGGTGAATACCAAGTAAAAGAAAAAAGAATAAAACTCCAAATGCACATATGAAAGTGTGCTTCCTGGTGCTCTAGAACCTCGCCTGTCCTGCTAAAGCACATGCAAAACTTCACAGCTGCTTCAGTGTAGCTGGTGTTACTCAAACCAGTGCTTCTGAAAATGCTCGTTTGACCCCCTGAGCTTCAGATTTCTTAAGAAAATGCTAAAAGCATATAACATCTTCCTCCTATAAAGAACATACCCTCAAAATGCCTAAAAACGTTTCAAATTCGACTTCCAAGATAAAATGTTTTTAATAGCACTGCCCCAACTCCACTGTGCATGCTTTTTCAGGCATCCAGATCAAAGTAATGGGCTTATGTATAATTAATTTCTAATATAAATCTGTATCAGCATCAGTAAATTTAAAAATCAAAATGGTGTGTCTGTGATCATTTAATTGCATGGTGCCATCAGGCTCCATTCTCTTTCCACCAGTTATCCACAAGATGTCCTTTAGCTGTTTAATGAGTCCATTTTTCATCTCTATAATCTGTTCTTCTCAGTTTATCATTTTTCTATACTTTGTACACTGTTCTGTTTAACAAACTTCTGTAAGTGGAGGTTACAAAGGATCTCAAAATGGGTGGAGGAAGTTTATGTAATTAAGTTTCCAAAAGAAAGTGACAGGATGGTGATGATGATCCAAAAAGAATTTTTCTCTCCTGCCTTCCATGCTCCCAGTCTAAGTCTAATCACAGTTTTATGGAGGGAAGGGAAGGTGACCACTAATTTAGAACTGCAATAGCAGCTTTTCAGAAAAGGAAGACTAAGAAAGTCTCTGTAGAAACAAGCTCTGTGATATGGATTGCACAACCATTTGTAATACTTGTATTAAATTGTTAATGAACAATAAGTTAAGAAAAATCAGCTACAGTCTTGGCAACAGAGCAGGCTGCTTGTTTTTCTGTTAGACTGAAATAAGAAGCTCAGCTATTCACAGCCTGGATATACATTTTCTGCATGGCAACACATACTCTCCCAGCTGCCATAATCTGGCACATATTTTTGAACATGGAAGCACACAGCGTTTGAGAACCATCAATTCCTGCAGCACCAAATGCATTTCATTTTCTGACCTGAACACTAATGTTAGTTAATACTTGCTTGCCACTTTATCTTTCAACATGGTCACTCCTGAAATAGCAAGGTCAGCATGGATTGAGAGAAAAGTGTCAGCAAGAAAACCTTCACAGTAGTGGCAATATATCCATAAATTATGCTCATTTAGGATCATAATCTTCAAAAAGTACTTTAAATAGCAAGCATCTCATAAACATACACATTACTTGAATAAATGTCCATTTCTGTTGAGATAATACACAACTATGTCACATTTTTCTGTAATGTGGGCTTTGGGTCAAAGACAAACAGGCATCAGGCTTGACTTCACCATTCTACTCCTTTTTTTTACTCACTATTGAAATTGTTGTGCATAAGTATTTTAATCCCTTACAAGGTAAAATTTTAGAGGATACTAAAATACTAAAGTCAATCTTCACAGAAAATGCAATTGAATCAGAGATCCTTGTCACATTATATTTGCTCCATCTCCTGAAAATATTGTCCTGTGCTGAACTGAATAAGAACACCAATGTTGTAATGTGAAGGACAGAAATTTGGTATGGAGGAAGAATTCAAGGCTTTGACATTAACGTTCATGCTACATTATGGTGAAAGAGCTGCATTGAAAGTGTTAGCAAAAAATGAATTTTTGATGAGTTTTCCATGTTTTGACTGAAAAATTAGTCTGCAATGTTCATAGCACCAGACTTGAACATAAGAGACACTGAGCTGGCAAACACTGCTCTGGATAAGGCAAAGCATTGGCAAAATCAGAGCTAATTCCAGCCAGAAACATAAACAACTGTCAAAATGGATACCTTAAATTACAATTTTACATGAACTATTCTTGATGAAAAGGAAATTTCAAATGCTTAGGAGTGCTTAGTAAATTCATTACCACAGTGAAAGTTCATTTATTTATTAATCATTAGGTCAGCCACATCAAGGATCTGATTGGTGGAAAAATTACTAGCTTTCTAAGAAAGTTTTACAGTTAATCATAAGGTCTCAATTCATAAAAAATATGTAAATGTGGCTTACATTTTACAAAAGAGGGAAAAGAAATGTAGTGAACTATCAGCAGAATCTGTCAGCAGAGCTAATGAAGCCTCGGACCCTGTGCCTTATGTTTGGGTCATTCCATGCAAAACACAATTCCCCTCACTAGATCTTTTCTCATAATTGAGAGACACTCATTGTCATGTTGTACCTCATCTTGCAGTCATACTTTGTAGGGCACAGGTTTAGGTCTCTCTCCTCACTCACTACATTATTGTCAGTATTACCTGGTCGCTTTTAAACCTTCGCCTGTCAAATTTCCTTGCAAATTTCCTTGAACAAATAGTTCAAAAACTATTTGTGGTAACAGAAAATCACAATGTCATCATGAACATCTCATTCATTAGGAAACCTGATTAAAAATGGCACAGGGGTGTTAAAGCATCTAAACAGCCCTTTGCAAAGAAACAGAAGAAAAGTGCTCATGTGATAAATTCTGGTTATTGTTAATTTGAACTGTAAGCAAGGCAGCACTCTGATACCTCAGCCACCACCTGCATTCCCATTATGAAATCCATCTTTCCAGTTCACAATCAAAACAAACAAAACTCACATTCACTCTTTACACTGTTGTTCTCCAAATCCAGATACGACACTCTAGGGAGGTGAGAGAAGGACTGCCAGAGGTCTAATGGACACCTTAAACCATTCCCCGGGGTGAGCAAAGTTAGATAAACAGGAGTTACAGTTTAAGACCAAGCTGACAGTGCAGAGATGCCAAACACAGGTATATTTTCAAGCTATGAAAAGCCCTCCCTGGCCTGCAGCAGGAGGGAATGTGCAGAGTTGCTGAGGGTTCCAGCATCCTCCCTGTGGTTCACCCCCTTCCTACAGTCCCTTGGCCACCCCTCACATGCCCCTGGGGCATCTCCCCCAGCCACCCCCAAAAAGGGGTCAGTTGCAGGATCCCATGCTTATTCTTTCCCTCCTATTCTCATTTAATAAAATTAAATTTTACATTTAAATTTATTAAATTCTATTTCAAACTTAGCCTTATTCAAGTTTCCAGTGCATCATGTTCCCAACCATCAAAGAAACTAAAAAATCCCGCACATCTCAGAGCAGACTTTTAGTTCTGTTGTTTTGGAGGAAAGAAGGAAAAAGGTTATTGTAGAAAGAAAAAGGTGCTCAATGAGTAACTTTCCTGGTGTAAATTTAAACTCCTCCCCCCAAAAACCACCTTTATATATTCTAAAAAGGGTCTCTTTGTAGGAAGTTCTGTAACTATAACCATATAGGATGGATTGCATTTAGCTCTAGGGGCTGGGGAGAGCCATGGCCATAAACACAATCATATTTATGAGGCTGCAAGATATGAGCCCTTTGTCAGAACATACCATAAGAGTAGCCATCTCTATTCTTCCTGAAATAAAAGAAAATCCCTCTCTAATCTGTTGAAAGTAGGAGCTCAGCATTATGCATCGAAAATGAACTCAGTTGATTAAATGTAGCTGAAGAGATCATTTGCTTTTACTAGCAACAATAAACAAATGGTATAATGCTGTAATATATATAATACAAGAGAACATCATTTTTCCAGACATGGGGCCCTTGATCATAAAGGACCCTTCTTATGTACCATGACAGTAAAAGTAAAAATAATAAAAGAGTTGTTACCAGGAAGGAGTTGGTTCCCTTATGGTGTTTGTAGCTTTGTGTTGGAAGAGATTTTATAGTGACAGTAAAAGATAAATACATTTCACATTCAAGTGAAGCAACGAATGCAACTAACGATAGAGTGGCAGTCTTCATTTAAATAATGCATAGGCTTTGTTGGTAAAATTGCCAGCTCATCTCAATTTAATACCCAGGTGTCTCTTCAGGAAAAGCCAGACAATCAGATATGCATTTGGATTTTTAGAAAAAGCAGCAATACCAGCTTTGGTTTAGCCATTACAGTCTCACTAGAGAAAAACACAATATTGTAAGATACTTTTCAGTGAGATCCTTTAGACTTCTTATCATCTGCTTTTGGACTCCCTTTTTTTGTCCTTTTTCATTGCAAACAGAAGCAAGGCCGTGTGCCAGACATTGTTGATCAACAATGCTCATTAGTGCTCCATATTCAGCACAAATACCTTGAATAGTCATTATGGCCAATATAATTAAAGGTATTTTCTAATAGTAAATGCAAAACAATCCAGACAAAAGGCTTCTGCAAATACACAAGTCTTGTCTCCCTCACTTTCATATATCTGCTCACACTCCATAAGTTATTTTCTTATTAGCATTGTAAGCATTCAGTGCTAAACAAAAATCTGTTTTCTCAAGCAGTTGTGTGTTTTGGTAACATATTCACCAAATAATGGTCATCAAGTCTGCCAGCAAGACAGAAAAGTGGGCCAAAACCAGACAACATGCTATGTTCCTACTCGTGTCTTAAGTTGAAGAATCTATTGAATTTAATTCCACAATACACATGTAAGAACTGTGAGACATACAAGAGAATTAGATCTGGTGGTTTTCACTGAAAAGCACAAACAGAAGTAAGAATCCATATATCCTGTTAATATTCATGTGAGGATGAAAAGCTTTGCCTTGTAAAAACACCATATAAATTGGTTTTGAGGTCTCCCTTTAACACATTGTACAGAGCTTTTTTCCATGCTCTGCAGCAATTGTGATAATTCAGTCCTGCAATTTCTGGAGGGGTATTTTCTGAAGGAAAGACTTACTACTGACTAAGCCCAGCATGCAGAGAATGAGCTCTGTGCCTCAAGAAACTACTACTAGTGAGGGATGGCTTTGAAATATTTATGAGAAAACTTAAGCCAGAGGTGTTTCTCTTGGATATTATTAGTTTAAGCTGAAAACCCTTTCAATATTTATTGCAGAAAGCGACAGCAGCTCCTCATTTTCATTCCTCAGACACACTCTCTTTAAATACAGAGGTGGAAGTTGGTGAGATCAAGAGGTCATTTTGTCCACTGAATAATTAGGGTGTTCAGGATGCCAGTTTGAACAACTGGCCTTCTCCTGAACCAAACAGGATGTCCACCAACAGCACACTACCAAAAAGGCTTCTAGGTTCATTTTTGGTCTTCTCCAATGCCACAGAAACTACAAACTTAGAGAGAGTAAGAATTGTTCCACCACAGTTCAAAGAGCATTTTCCATAACAGATACACTGCAGTGTAACACCACATATTAGTTAGTTCTCTCCATAATAGACTCTCTTCAATTAATCATCTCTTTATTTTAAATACATTAGCAGCATCCCAACTGATTGCCTTTAACTTACAGCTGCTAATGAAAAGGGGATAATGGCAGATTTCCATCGCCTGTATCTGTTCACAGTCTATGAGAAACAGCCTAATTTATCTGGACTGTCATATTCCTTTGGGCTTTTTCTGAAATAAGTTTTGTAGAAATAACTGTTTCATCCCATAAACCCCGATCCTGCAGTTCAGTATTAGCAACATTCTCATGAACCAGTGTTTTCTGCCTCAGCACTCTCACAATCCTGCAAGGAGGCTTGAGAGATTTTTGCAATCCACTGTTAATTCAGGGACTAAATTCATCTGAATGAATTTATATTCATTTGTGGAAGTGAATATAAAATAATGGTGAATATCACTGAACACAATTCAGCACTTAACTGATTGAATATTTGTGAATACTATAAAAAGGTACATTTTGCTACCCTTTCTGCATGAAAATGCAGTATTCTCAGAGAGACTTTCTTTCATAATAGTGAATTAAATTCTCCCTAGATTTCACATTAGAAAGAAATATGGGTGGTACAGCCCTTATCTTTAGTCTGATCCATCTCCAATATGCTCATTTTTTAAAATAAAGTAGCACGTAGTAAAGAAAAATATGTTTAACACTCAAATTGTCAGAAATTACATTTCAGAATTAATATCCTCTTAATTAAAGGTAGCATTTCATACCTTTTGGAGCTACAGTTTCAGCCTGTGTGCAGATGTGCTGACAGCAGCTCACATTGTGGAGCAGACAGGCTCCCTTCCTTTTCCATCCCTGTCTCCTTTTTTTTTTTCAGACAAGCTTGTGCTCTACAGAACCTGAAAGGTTACCAGGTAATGCCTGTACAATACATCCTCCCCTCACAGTAATGTGGGCAACACTGCAAAAACCTGAAGTCATGGTGGTCATCTACTTTCAGGAAAAAAATAATAGTATTGGAACAAAACAGTTATTGGCAGTGACCAGTAACTCTTTCACAGTTTTGATCCACCCAGTACTAAAAACCTGTGGGGACATTTTGGAAGACATATCAACTTAGCTCATATATCTCTGGAGAAAACCTTCAGTGGATATGAAGTTGCATAGTAAAGCAGATGTTTTGTTTCCAGAGAAAGGTATTGGCTGGCAGGAAAAGCTGACACATACCAGCAAAAAACAGGCATTTGCTTCCACAGAATACAAACCCAGCAGGAGAAGTATCTGTGGCACATTGAAATTCTGCACTTTGGTTGACAAAGTGGGGACATTTCTATTAAAATCCGGCACTAGTGACGTCCTAATGCTATTCTGAAGCAAATAGTGCCTGAAATACAGCATGTTTTCTTTGGATATTGTCAGACCGAAATGGTTCTCTGGTAACAGATACCAACCCTTACACAGTTTCTAGTGATGCAATTGAAGGAAGTTCATTTCCCGGGATCATGGACTGGTTGGGGCTGGAAGGGACCACAGTGGGTCGTCTGGTGCCACCTCCCTGTTCAGGCAGGGTCATCCCAGAGCACCTGGCACAGGATTGTGTCCAGATGGTTCCGGAATATCTCCAGTGGGGGAGACTCCACACCCTCTCTGGGTGATCTGTCCCAGTGCTCAGTCACTGCACAGCAAAGAAGTTCTTCCTCCTGTCCAGGTGGAACTTGCTGGGCATCAGTTCCTGCCTATTGTCCTTGTCTTCAAACTTCAAATACTCAACTAGAAGGTTTTAAAATGAGTTAATTTTTTTCAGCTTCCTTTCCCCACAGAGGAATTTCCTGAATTAGTATCATTTTGTAGTGATTGCATGTTTTCCAGTATTCTTAGGTGTTTAACTGCCTGCCTACCACACTTGTGGGTGCAAAGACTACTATCTCAAATATCTCAGAGTATCACAGCTTCTAAGTTCAGATTTAATCAGGGATAACTGCCATTCTGCTGCTTCCCCTGGTGATGGATGTAATGCAGCCAAGAACACGTGATGCTGTTTATCAACGGTTTTAGTCACAAAAATCAAAACTACATGGGTTTTGTTCTACTTCCAATCACAGTTCTTGGCTGAAAAAGATCTCTCCACAACTGCAACAGGGATTTCAGTAAATCTTTGGAGGTATCCTGTACCAGAAGGCTGCACATCGTACATAAACCCACGTCATCTCATTTCCAGAGAAAAATCACAGTTCTACAGAAATTACTTGTAATTTGTGAAATACACAGGTAACGTTTTTTCTTATATCTGAACACTAATTTAATTCCTTCTTTCCTAAAGGCACACTTCTGCAGCTTTTCCTGAGTTAAGTATTCAGATTTCTGGTGGTTTTGAACGTTTCTACCAGAAACATAATTTAACAAAAAAATGCATTAGATAATGTACACAGATTTTATCATAAGTATGGGTGATAACATTTCTATAATACTTTATTTTGAAAAGCTACTCTAATTAAGTAGTGTTTGCATATTTTTAATCTCATGCTATCCTACAGATCATATAGAGAATCTCATATATGTCATATATCCATGATCATTATTCTTTATAAATTCTAGATAGTCCTGATCCAAGCAAAATTGAAAAAGATGTTGATTTCCCTCACCATATTTTTGCACAGCATGGAATGAGGATTTCTAGATTATCTTTAGAAGCATCATTCTTGTCCAGAAAACACACAAAAAAAAAAAAACAGATAAAAATGAAAATTCGTACCTGGGGATTTCTGAACCCTTTAGTTTCATTCACTCTCTCTGTAAAGACACTAATTGCACCTATCTGGATCAAAGAGACGAGACAGCCTTTGGAGCTGCAATGGAAAGCCAGATCTGGTGAAGTATTTCCTGATTAACCTTCAGGGAACTCCTGAGTCTGACCAGAACCCTTCACTGACAAGCATCTATCTACAAAGCTTTTTCCTGGAACACAAAAAAACCCTTCGGATATCAAACTCCTCAAGAAATACCTGTCCTTATTTCCCTTGTGCTGGCAATGTTATTGAATTTGATGCAAGCCAACCACATTGAAGATGCAACATTTGCATTCTGTTTGATGCCTGGCAATAAAGAAAAGGCAGCAGTTTGTACCAGAGGGAAATACTCCAGCAAGTCAGTCAGCTGAAACCCAATAATAAATTTTCACAATAAGAAATGTATGTGTGAGTAATATTCTAGTCATAAACATTAAATATTTGTAACTGCCTATGGTTAGGTCACAGCAACATGTGCCACTTGTCCCCTGAAAGCCAGACATTCTCAAAGACAAACATCCCAATAATGCAGAGTGCTAAAATTACTAATCCTTTCAGAAGTGTAGTTAGAAGTGTGATTTACTAACAAGTTTTTGCTGCCCAAATCTTATTGACTGTCAAGCCTTATTACTTGGATGTTTTTAATAAATTACTGCTGTCAACACATTAGCAACAAAACAGCCTCATACAAGAATCAAGCAAGTGGTTCCACTAATCCTTTGAATTTCCATAGCTTTATGCCCATTGTCCACTAAGCTTTCCACCTCCCCTGCTCACAAGCTCAGCATATGGTTAATTCCATATGGTTATATGACACTTCTAAATTACCATTAAAAGGAGTGGAGGTTGATGTCCAGCATTACAGAATAAGAACCACTAGAGAAAAGTCATTGGCTTTAACTCTTCAACCCTATGTCCCATGAACTATATCACAGTTATATAATTATATAGTCATATAACACAGTGGCAGAAATATTAAGATTCTTATCATCCTTTTTAAGAAAGGATGTGAATTCCCAGAAATTTTGTTCCTGCAATCCCAAATATCACGTGGATAAATTACTGCTAATACAACATTTTTTTTTACTCCCCATGAAATCATGACTGTAGAAACAGTGACCATTTCCCTATATATTCCCATGTACAAATGGCTGTTACATGAATATTTTAATTTTTTACAAAATTACTGACTGCTACTACTAGTGAAATGAGTGTATTATGTAGAAACATTTTGATTACCAGATCTATTTTATTTCAGTTTGGAGCTTTTTATCCCAATGTAACCATGGGAATAGAACAAACTCTGAGTGTCTAAGTTGTTATGGTCTCAAGTTGTCCTTGAAGAGAACAGTTACATGAGTCCAAGTGCCATGTGGGTGACATACTGCTGGTGAAGATCCTACACATCTGTGATAATTCCATTCAATCTGAATCACAGGAAGTTGTATCAAGATAAGATTCAGTCGGATTCTTCATTTCCTCTGTCCTAAAGACTCCCAACCTTCCAAAAAGCAGGAACATACCCAATAGACTGGGATATTGGACTTGTCACTGATTAATGACATTGCCAAATCTAAATGTAGGGCATGACAACCACGTCAGTTCTAAATTCTGCGAAGGCTAAAAGAACTTTCCCTTCCTGCATACAAACCCCAGGGTTTGTAACAGCTCTGCAGCAGAGTTCTGCTTCACATGGGCAATTTCTCAACACCTACAAGAAAAAGACCCATCTGGGTTGTGAGCATTTGGGAGAAAAACAATTTGTATTAACTTTTCTAAAGGTTGCTTTTCTGTTACAGGGAGAAAAATGTGCACAAATTCGAAACACCATCACTTCTCTGGTCATAGTCCAATGTTTCCTTTAATCTTCCTTCCAACTTTCCCCCTGTAAAATGACCTAAAAAAAAAAAAAAGAGAAAGAAATCCAAAAATACACAGCCTTTTTCTTTTGAAAGTAATTTCTTATATGCATATTCTCTATTTAAGTAGCCTTTCTAAAGATTCTGTGTTGTAAAAGCTGGATGTAGGTAGGTATTTATATAACTTTATTTTCAATTTCCAGTCGGCTACTTTCTTTTCACATTTTCACATCCATCTCCCACCAAAACGGAGAGTCTTTTCCATCAAAAAAAAATTGCAGTAGAAAAGAAATGTTCATTTCTCTATTTTTTTAATCTTATAATGTAAAAAACAGCTAAAAGCTGGTATAGTTGAAGAGCAACATTCAGTATACATTTTCCTCCACTGAATCTTCTCAGTTTCCTTTGCAATATGTTACAAACAAGCTGACCTAAAGGTTGTGGGAACTTGGCATAGTGTTATTTATTATGCATTTTGATAATTTTTTTATTCTTTTTTTTTTTTTCACAGATAACCAGAAAAATAAGCTACGTCCCTTTGCTTTTTTGGATAACTCCCAAAAGTTACCCAAATAAAAGTGTGCAGGCTGGAATACCCTGTTGGCATCCACAATGCAATCTCTTGGAGCACACAGAGCCCAGTTTAAGATTGTACCTTTGTGGCTTGAAGCCTCTCTAATCCAGCTTCTCGTCCATCCACACCACCCATATCCCACCACATCCTAAAGTCATGGAATCATCTGGGTTGGAAACAACTTCCAAGATCATCAAGTCCAGCCTTTGACCAACCACCGCCTTGTCAAGCAGACCAAGCACCAGGTGCCACATCCCGCATTTCCTGAACACCTCCAGGTCTGGGGACTCCACCACCTCCCCGGGTAGTCCATTCCAACCCTTTTCCATGCCTGACTCCAGAGGTGGCCCAAGCCTGCCCTCTGCTGTGCACGGTTTCTTCCTACAAAGTCCATTTCTCATGTAAATCCACACTGAATACAGTGAAAAAAAAAAATGTTTCATTTGTTCATTCCGAATTGTTCACACTGTCTGAGCTCCAGCAATTACACACAGGAACAATGTTGCTCAGGAACTGCTCCAGTGGACCAGGAGTCATTCTCCCCTGACTACATTACATCCCATCACTCGGGGTCAGTCTTTTGGAAGAGCCTGTGAATTATGGTAGCCAAAAATCAGTTTATTTATGCATTGAACAGGGAAGGGGCAGGAAAGGCAGCCTTTTTCAGTCTGGTCTTCAATAGACATTATTTTGTCACTAAGCCAAAGCCATTCCTTTATGTCTCTCCATTTTCACATGTCTTGGCTGTGACCAGCACTGGAGATCACTTGGAAAGGTACAATTTTTGTTGGCCAGGGGCTGTCCAAGCTGACAGAAAGTACAGTTAATGTAAAGAGCAGCTGCTGAAGGACAAAATGAAATGTTACCTTTGTGCCTGGTGATGGCCTCCCAGGCCCCAAACAGATGGTTCCTATGCAGACTCAGGACATCCATCAACCCTGGGCTTGATGCACAGCCAAGGACATCAGAGCAGGAATTCTAGGTGGGCAACCACACTTGCCATGAAAGTTATTCAGCCAGAGGCTTGCAGATGCTGTAGCACATTTTATTGTTTTCTCTGTGAGGCTGAAGCAGGTTCTCACTTCATCAGGGAAAGCTTGAGACCCAGGGAAAGGCCATCCCTTCCAGCAGGAACCTATTTCTAGTGTGGCACCCCTAAAGGAGTGAACTCCCCTGCAGAGTTCTTTGAGATGTACTGTGAGTGATCCCTAGGAAACTTCACATAAGCTGCACATCCTTGGAAAATGCCCGTTGCCAGGCAGATCACGTGTTGAGGATACAACACAGGCCTTGGGATGCAGTAACCTGTGCAGTCTTCCCTGGAGCATCCAAACCACCTCAGCATATATGTACCCAAAAACCTGGATATGCACATTCCTATAGCACAGATACACAGACAGTGGAATCACAATGTCATCTGTGAAAAAGGAGAAGGCTTTAAACCTGTGTGGAAAAGTATGCTATTTGGTTCAAAAACATGAGAAACAGAGAGGTAAGAGCTCTCTCTTAATGAACTTCAACACCTCACTCTGCCCCAAGGAAAACTCATTAGGCTCCCCAGTGAATCCTTCAGGAAAAATAACCATTATGAAGTTCATACTCTTACTGCTTTTAAGGTTTAAAGGCAAGTTAAGGTATTGAAGTCTTTCTGGGGTAAGAAAAAGGGAAGCATTTCCTATTCATTTACAGCAAGATGCAAAAGATCTGTATAAACCTGACTTGTCTCAGGTTTTGGAGTTGCTGTTTAGTCACAGTCAGATAAACACAGAATGTTCAAGAAGACTCCAATAATTAATTTGGAGGAAAATTTGATTTACAGCAATGGAAAGATAGCCAGAAAAAGGTTTTGTGCCTTAAGCACATACACTTCACAGACCTTCTCTCCTTCACCCTCTAACCAGGCGCAGTTGTGCTGCCAAGGAAATAAAATGGCAGAAGTACAGAGATCAGCTCTTTGAACAACAGCCCCTCTGTTTAAAGGAGATATACTACTCCAAATCTTTGCCAGAAAAACTGAAGGCAAAATGGAAACACATCATGAAAAATGTGCCCATCCTGCTAAAAGACCTCTAGTGAACAACTAGATGAAGTAGCTTGAATAACAGCAAACTGAGTATTTTAACACGGCACCCTCTTAATTTGGATCCCCAAGAACATCTGAGAGAGTACAAAAAGAATGAGTGAGGATTAATTCTGGAAACAATTGATTTGCTCTGTAATTTAAAATATGTAGTAACTCCATATATCTTCCCTTGCCAATACAACCTCCTTTATCCCTCACTGGACTCAATAAGACTCATTCACCTACTAAGTCAGAATAAACCTCAATTCTTCCAAGAGGTGCCAGGACAATGTCATGGCAGTGCTGCAACCTGATCTTACCACTGACAAAATACTTCACTCATTTAGAGGTAGTAACCTACATTTTTTGAGTAAAATATAATACTTAAAAATTAAAGGGTTTTAAATGCTCTGCACTATTGCACCTACTAGTTTAACTTGGGAATTTCCATGCATGATCACACAGCCAAACAATACATGTGTGTTATTTTTGTCACTATATTCCATGCACAGGCCAATTTATCATATTCTTCTTCCTTTAATTAACAGGTGTCCTCATACCTCAGCTGCCAGAGGAACGGGCCAGGTCTTTATAAGTGGGGAAAAAGTACAAGAGAAACATAATAGCAGCTAGAGACACACTCTGGAAGAAAAAGATATTTTTGTACAAATCATTTACACAGACCAAAAGAATTTTCACAGCTTTCTTTCCCTGCATTAGTTTTATGCCAGACCATCTAATAACACATTGAAAAGGGCCATTCAGTAATGTCATACTTAATGCAGGGAAGATAAGATAACTCTAGCAAAAAGAGCTTCGTCCTGAATTTGAAGTGACAGGAGTTTAGATTATTGTTTCTCCCAGTTGCCAATAGTATTTGGTGGGCTCAGGAAGTTGGTATGTTAGCAAGAGCTACATCTTCTCTCATTTTTCAGCCCTGAAGCCTCATTAAAAATCAAGGCACCATGTGGCTATAACACACTCATTTACCACACAATTTGCAACCCTCCCTTCAGTCACTCTTCTCTTGCTCACCATAATTTATTTCTGAAACTGATTTGCCAAACTCTTTCAACTTCAGCTTCCCTCGGTAATCCTTCTGGTTTTGTTCTTAATATTAACAATTACTTGTCCCTACTACAGCCTTATCACTACTAGTATATCCATTCCTGAAATCTGTCTTCTTACAGTCCAAGTTTTGTAGTTAGCTGTGAAAACAAATAAGTAAAATGTGGGCTTCAGTTCAGGTCCAATATGAGCAATGTAATCTCCTCCAGTGTGGTTTAAACCAAGTGCTAATGTGACCAGTAAGGAACTGGCTCATTCACACTGAGTTCACACATAAACCTGAACACAAACTCTGGTTTGAAGCACTGTTTTTTCTTCTATTTGCCATAGCCCAGCACCAAGATTTTATATCTTTTATTCCAACACTGGAATGAAAGATGAAGAGTTGCAACAGACACACCATACTAAAAGGTGTTTCTGCATGTTTCAGACACTTTGTTCCTCATCCGAAAAGCAGAAGTAGTTTATTTCCTTTCAGAACATCAGAACTGAGGTTGACCTTTTGCTTGGCTGGGGGAAAAAAGGGAGGGAGGAAAGGAGGGTTCACTGTGTTACACCAAGTCAGTGAGTTGTCTGTGATCCTGGATCCAGCTCTGCTACAGCCCAGCTGTGAGACCTCAGCCCAAGCCTCTGATGGAATTTCCTGAGATGTGAGAAAATCTGTAGAGGGGGAACACACAAGATAAAAAAGATAAAATTACAGAGGTAAGAATGCTGTGATGAAGGAGTAGTTCAAAGATTCAAGAGGAAAGACACAAACATGAGAGGAGTGTGATCCTAAAAGGGAACTGACAGCAACACAATAACCTTGGGGATCAACTCATTCCAGAGAGAAGAAGTCTACTCCTACCTAGCTGGTTAAAAGATGCCCAACAATTGTCTGCAGAAACTTTTCAGGCTCCTGATGAGGAGTGGTGAGCATATTAATGCTTAGCATAGTTGCTCATTGGTTATTACTGTTGATGATATTTGTATTAGGAAGTTGCGCTACACGTTTTAGATTTGTGCATCCTACGAGCAAAGTCTGCATGCAGTAAAAGGAAGCACCACAGTAACTTAAAGAATCCTGTCTTTTACAAGTTTACAGGTATCTACCCTGTCTTTTTGGATGCAGAGGGCTGAGGTCAGTCAGACACAGGTAATAAATAGACTGACAGCTCAATATTCTGCACAAGTGCCAAGCGATAAGCTAAAATCTGTACGACCGCAGGTGCACTGGCAGCAAGTGTTTCCTGGTAAAGTGAGGTCAAAAGTCATAGATTAGGATTTAGGAAACAGTGTGAACATACAAAAAAAAATAAAAAAATAAAAAAAAAAAAGAGAAAAGAAGAAGAAAAGGGCAGCCAAACAGGAGGAAATTTCTAACAGTGGCTCCTGAGAAACCAGCCCCTTGACCTCTCACCCCCCTGGTCAGAGTTCATTCAGTCACCACTTTTACTCCCAGCACACACTCAGTGGAGGACTATCCTGGGATTTTTCCAGTTTAGAAACTTTATGAATTGGTCTGGAGGAGGCTGTACAGTGAAGTTATAGCAAGTGTGCAGATGATCCCAAACCAGGGGGTTCATGTGATACAGGGAGGACTTACATTCAGAAAGGTTTAGACAGGTTGGAGCTTTTGGCTGATAGCAACTTCATAAAGTTAAATTGGGACAAATGGAAGTTTCTCCATCTGCACAGGAAGAGCCCCTGGCTGGGAGCTGATGAATGGGGAGCTGCTCTGAGGAAAAGGAAGGAAGGAAAAAAAGAACCAAACTGGGTTTTGTTTAAAAAAAATTTCCATCCTTTAACCCAAGGACCCAATACTTCTAGGCAATATGTTACAATATCATCACTTTAATTTAAAAAGTCATATTGACTGTTTTTAACAAACTGCATGCTTGAAAAAGTATTTGAAGTTATGATAAATTGCTATATTTTTTGAAGGGAAGAAAATATGATTCTTTAAAACAAAAACTTACAGAGTTTTATAAAGTTCCTGTGGAAATATCTACAAGGCAAGGATGGTGGAAGTAATTTCCATTGCATAGGCAGGCATGCTGCAGGCTACTTAATGTATAGTAATGAGAAAATGGGTTGGTACATTGTTTTATGGAATCACAATTCCTCTGCTATTGGCGTCTTTTAAAATCAGCTCCTGTACTTGCTTTTACAACAATTATTTCAACATAGAATAAAGAGGATATCAGAGGAATATCAACTTAATAAGCCTCAAAGATCTGCAGGAGGAGAGAAAACTACTTTGAGAACCTTGTTGGTGGCAGAAGAGACTGACATAATTTTGGCTTTATGAGAAAGGTTTCACTAACTTGTTTGGTTCTTGCTTATGTGCAGGCTGGATGTCCATGGAAAAAAGTTTTATATTTGAATGTATCTCATTAAAAGAGTATTTGGTATAAGAAGCTACTAAATCAAGCTATAAACACACAGAGAAACACCCAGCCACATACAGACACACCTAGAGAGGTTTCACTGTAAGAATTTTAACGAATTTTCAAATTATTAGGGTGAAATTCAGTTCAGCTTCTGTCATTAGGATCTGATCCCACAAACTACATGGCTGAGCTGAAATCAGTGAATTTTAATGAAGTATGAGAGGTCTCAGGAAAACTTCTTGCAGTGAGTGTAGTCATACATGTTTTTTTTAGTAATCTCCCTATTTTACTTGATTCATGCAAATAAGAATGCTTCTATTTTGGTGTTCACATTGCAGGCCTCTAAACCTGCACAGACAACAGTAACTTCATTTTTTGAGATTTTTTGTATTTCAAAGCTTGCACAACTGCATAAAGTTAAAATCACCTGTGAAGTCTCTACATAAAGCACAGACCTGTAACCTATCTCAGAGCAAAAATGGAAAGCAAGGCACCCACAGTTGCCTGGAAGCTGTGAGTTTGGGAGTACTTCCAAGTTGTATGCTTTTTTATAGATAGGAGACAGGGAAAGAAGCAGTTTGTGGTAAAAATCAAAACCAGAAACAAACACAAGCACTAACAAGACTATACTTGCCATTTGTTTGTGCTATTACAGTTTGATGTAGGGGGAACTAAAACAACACAAGCAGGATATGTGGAAAAAATCAAAAATTTAATACCAGCCTTCTCATAACCTAGACCAGCAGTGGATGAGACTTCATACAAATAAGTTTTGTTGTCCAAAAGTTGCTGGTCTGACTGTGCACCCTCAGTTCTCAGTCTGTCTTTTTCCACCTACATACGGAACTTCATTTCAGTTTCTTCTTCATAGAACAGAATATAGAAACCAAAATGAAGTATTTTTCCAAAGCTCCCAGTTAAATCTCATCTCACTAAACCTAATAATACAAAAATGAACCTCCTTAATGATGAAATTTACTTAGTGATGTGTGATAGTGTAACTGGCTGCAATGGGATTATTCATAATGTTTCAAAGCACACACATCATTTGTAGAGTCCAAGAGAAATTACTGGTGTTTCTTGATATTTCCAGCTGAACATACAGCTTTTTTTCAAAAAGTAGTTTTATTACTTGATTTTAGTAACATTAATTCTGTTAACTACTCAGCTTGCTGGAGAAACCTTTGAAAATTCAGCACGTCTCTCTTACCAAATATCAAAAAGCTTCACATTCATCTGCTGTTCATAAAGGTCTTTCTTCATTAAGGAAAGTAAAAACAGCACAGAAATATTTCTATCAAATATGTACTCAAAAAAAAACATTGACTGAAGGAACTTAAATCCTTCCTTTATCAATTGTTCTCACAATAATCATTAAACTTTTAAATTTGTGTACCCCTTTTTGACAGTGACTGCTTAACAGTCACTGGATCTTCATCCTCCCCAAAGCCACTGACAAGCCCATAGTTGGGCTTGTCATATATCATGGAGTGCACATGCAGATTCAGGGATTTCCTCTTCAGAGACAGCAATTCTGTCCCAACAACATTTTTCTTCCAGAAACATCAATAACTTGTCCCTTTACTTCACTCCTTGTTTTTAAGGTTTTGTTTTTCAGCTCATTTCTAAACCAAATTCAGAGTCACCTCTGGCTGATGGCTTGGATTTTGCACATGTTTTCTTATAATTCTGCTCCTCCTCCTCCTCTATCTTGCAAATTCCTTCTACCTGCTTGTTCTTTTATTTTTACTTCATGGAGTTGTGTCAAACAACTTCATATAGACATAAAAGTTATGCTGAATATGTTCAAACATTTCTCTTTCATCCTTTTCCTCAAACGTATTTCTTTTTATTTTAAACTAAGG
>WEIV01008451.1:119979-133525 GCA_013390005.1 Calyptomena viridis | reverse complement strand
CCAGCAGCTGTGTTACCCCTATTTCCACACTGGGGAAATAGCAATACAAATTCTTATTAGTGCATAGAATTAGGAAACAACACTTATACTCATCTGGCTGGCCCAGGATATTATCCAGCGTGACAAGACACTGACAGCACTCCTTCATACATTTTACCTACATCTCAAAAATCCAAGCTGACTGCAGCAAGGCTGGGGAGAAATTACACGGCAGCAGGAAGGGAAAATCTCTCCTGCAGTTAACAAAGAATAGCACCACTTCTCACAATTCCATCAAGTCCAGCAAATCTGTCTGGAGGGTTTGCACAGACACAACTTGTTGTCCTCCCTAATTTCTATTTCTCCCCTCAACTTCCCAACCTGTGAATAACCCACATTTCCATGCACACAGCACCTACTGCACTTGCTTCCCATCCCCAAATTGTCTGTACTTGAATTTGCCTCTTTCTCTCTCTACCCATCCAGTCCCTTATATTTTATCCCCAGTTTCATCATCCATTTTCTATTTGGGGATCTGAACCCCAGTATTTCTTTAAAAAAATTACTTCAATTCTCAGCTTGTCCCCAAAGGCTTGAACTCCCTCCCCCTCATCAGCCTTTCCACTTCCCTCAAATTTACATTCAAATTCAGTTTGTCTGTATCATCACAGGGTCCACCAGCCTTCTACTCATCCAGCACAACAAACTTAACTTCAGCTTCTTTACCTAATTCCCACATTTTTTCAAATGAACCTGCACAATCTGGCTGCTGCTCTTCCCTCCTACGTATTTCAGGTTCTTGTTCTAACCTAATCCAATAATTGTCCTTATGTCTATATGAGCTACATCTTATGTGTTCTTATGAAAGAGGAAAAAAAATTTTAAAAGGTGAAAAAAGAAATCTCCTTATTTGGTATTTCTGTGTTCAGTCATAACACAGGTTTGGAAGAAAGGAAAAGGAATTCTAGGAAATGTTCAGGTCCACCATGCATGATACAGACGAAGAGCTCTGCATTCTAATACATTTACACACCAGGTGTACACTACTCACTACAGAATATGTGCAAACTAATATTTTTCCAAAGCCATTTCTCCAAAATGGGTTAGTGTGAAAAATATAAAGCTGCATTTTGTTTATCGCATACTTTTGTTAAAAAGTAGTTAAAAGTAGTTAAATAAATATTTTATTAAGTTAGATTAGAAGCAGAGCAACGTAGCATTGTCTGTGTGTTAAGAATTTATGATGAGTAGTCAAGAGTATTTAGAGAAACAGATATTTACTCTAAAGACCTTTGTTTAAGAAGATGTTTGCCAGACACCGATTTGACAAGGGGTAATAAAATTCGAGCCCTATATCAACCACTGACATTGAAATGTAACTTTCTGTTTAGAGATAAGGAAAGTTAAGAATCCTTTTAGAAAATTTTTCTTATATTTTTTTATCACAACCTGAGAACTGCACACAGGTGAAAAATTGTATAAAATGTATTACATTTTACAGTTCGAGGTGCATTCGCCCTGGGATGCACCTGGCCCTGTTAATCCTTTGCTTCCTGAATTTGTCCCAATGAAACAATTTGCATTTTATGGAGAGCAGCCATTTCTCACAGCTAGCATTTTTTGAGAAAGCAGGAAAAGGCACATCTTTGTCATAAACCCAACCTACATCTCAAATGCTGCATCCCTGGTTTACCCCATATGTTCATTAGAATTTGACAGCTAAAGGGTTGTAGAAATGTTGGCAAGCAATGTGGTTTTTCCTTAATTTCATTCCAATGAAATGGCTTTTTTTTTCACTGAAATTGTCCAAAAATACTCAGCCTAAGTGTGGGAAAATGTCCATATTGGCAGGAAAAGTGAGGAAGCAGAAATTAAGTGGTTATAATAAAAATGTTCTTACTCTTAAGGCAGTACCAACCCAGAGGTCAACGTGAGACTACTGTCAGGTAGTCTTTCTTCACTGCACTGATTTATTTTACTCTCAGTTAGGCTTTTACATTCCCTCTCACATTTTTGGTGTCCAGTTTTTTTTTCTGACAAATTTGTTGCAGCCTTTGGACAAATGCAAGCAAATCTGACAAGAGCACAGTGGAAAAGTGCTCGAAGGTCAGACAAAGTGAAGTGTGATGCCAGCTCTTTGGTGGGGGTGGTAAATGTGGAATAGCTGCTTCACCTTTACTACAAGGTGCATTGGCATCAAGAGACAGTATCTGACACCTTCAGAAACTGTTGAGGCTGAGTTTCTGACAAAAATATTTTATCCAAAGACAGAGCAAAAATTCTTACCATAAGCAGGACTTTCTAAGTCAGGGATTGATTATTTTGTTCCACAAACTTTGGAACAGTCCCCCATCAAGAAATGCAGTAGGTGACCATAGACGAAAGCAATATTAATCCAAGAAGAATGAGGATGCAAAGCAGATCTGGGAAAGGAACAAATTGTTTCTCAGTCTCTACTTTCCCTCCCCAGACACAAATTTCTTCCAAACGTCTTTTGGAAGTATCTCATTTAAATGAGCAATTGAGTCAGAGTAATGATCTGACCTTTCCCAAGTATTATCTTACATAAAACACAATTGCTTTAAGACAAAGCTCATCTAATTATTCAAACTGCAGAGGCATTTTTCTCCAAATGGAAAGCAAATTTTCCACCCTGAGTAGCACAATTTCAGAGCTGCTGAGCCCTGGAGCTTTCTCTAAGCCTTCAGTCTCAGCAGCTCCACTACAGCACTTCTCCAAATCACTGAGTTCAGATGACTCGGAGCTGTTTAATTGAAGACTAAAAGTATCAAATACAAATTGCATTGAAGTAACATTAAGGGTTTGATTAAAACCTGGAATACCAGAGGTGGGAGTGACAGGACTAAAGAGATGAAAAAGAGGGGGAAAATCAGAATCAAAAAGCTCACAAAATGTAGGCAAAAAGAATCTGTAGTCATGTTTAACCTTTGGGGTTTTTTGCAATTCTGTAACAGATAAAATTTAAAATATAGTATGCTGTTTTGCCTAAGAGAACGTGCCTATAGACCAGCAACTTGTGCCAATTATTAAAACTGATTAACTTTGAAACATCAGATAATGAACAGGAAAACAAATTACTTAAATCTTTATAGAAATATCAACATCTGCTGCTTTCATTTACACTACAGTCTTGTGAGGACGCTGCATGTTTTGCCTTCATCAACTAGTTCTTAATTTTTCTTTTCACTGAAAGGGAGAAGAGCAAAGACACAAAGGGAAATCAAATGCAGTGTAAACAGACTCAAAAATTTTATTTGAAATAAAATCTGATGCAGTTGTTGCATTATCTTTTAAAAATTTCCCAGTGAGACACTTTGGAATAAAGGTGAAAGATTATAATCTAAGAGTTGAAATGCATAAACATCCAAGATAATTCTAATAAAAATCGACTTTAGGAGAATGCAAGCTGAGTATTTGTGAGTTCTGAAAGGAAGTTGTTGGGAGGGCTGTTTACTGTCTTTTTAACTAGCACCCACTTACACCAGCTCTGTACACAAAAAACTTTGTAACTGCCATTTAATTGCACCTTTACACACTGGATAATTCAGAAACCAGGTTAAAAAGCCCCAGAGAACAGTAGACTGACTTACCGAGTATTTCTAAGATGATAAAACGCTGAGCGGTTAAGCACAAAATGTTATGATATAGCTCGAAAATAGAGAACATAAATAGGATCTAATTTTTAGGAAAATGTTGCAATGGAAATAAGCAAAATCTTCAGAGCCAAGCAAGACTGGTCAGAAGTAGGTCAGTTATTTATAAGAAAGTTATAGTAAAACATACACGGCTTCCCAAGACTTTATTTTTCCAAAATCATTTCACTTAAAGTTTTAAAAAGCTTTTTAAAATTTCTCCCCCTACCATTTTTTTCCCAAATCCAAGTGCTTTCTTTGTTTTCTTTTACTAAATCCTCCAGTCTGCAATTGAGGAAAAAAAAAACCCAGAGCAATGTGCAGAATTGTCAACAGTAGGGGACTGAAAAGGGATAGAAAGAACAGCAGTTTCATTCAACCTATTGTTATCAAATACAACCTTTTTAATAAAGTAAAAAAAGAGACATTTCCTCCATTACCACAGCCAGTAAAATTTTCAATACTGCAAAAAGCTACTTTCCAGTATAAACATTTGATATTTGTCAAGGTGACAAAAAGCAGAGCTAACAAATGTGAATATATAATTTTCTCAAGGAGGTCGAAAGCACAAGTATTATGCAGAAAACTTAGTTGCTCTATTTTAAAAATCTTATTTAACCTAGCTCAAAATCAGTAAGCTTTTTGCTAAACTTTCACTTCATTTCTGCTCAGAACAAACTGGGTTAAACATCAATAAAACTGTGAATTAGAACCTCACTAAGACTGAGAAAATACATTTTAAGAGTAGGTAAAGAAAATGTACTTAGCAGATCCAGAAATTAACAGCTTATTTGGGCATCTCATCCTGTTATACCCCCAAAATATCAGATTGTTCACAAGTCTGGTAATTTTTTTCATAGCTCTATTTTCAATTACGGAACATCTTGAAAATTCCATAGGATGTGTGGGATGCTGCATTCTGCAGCTTTATGGGTGTGGTGGTTTGGTTTGCTGGAGCAGGTCGAGCCTCACTGAATTCCAAAAGAATGTCCATGTGTTTGAAGACAAGTGCATTTTTTCCTGGACAAAGCCAACCCTGAGCAGCTCCGTGCATGGGAAGAGCTGCACCATTTCCTGGAGCAGAGGCTCTTCCAAAGCAAATCTGGCTTTTACACACACTTAGGAAAATATTCATACACAGAGGAAAAACAGCTTTCCTCCACCCTTTCCCAGGTTCCATTCCATCACTCCAGAGTCCAATCTTTCCCTCCTATTATTCCCACAGGTTATGCAGTTCCTTCTCCAAGTGACGAGAGGCAGCTGGAGGCTGCAGGACACTGGTTNGCTTTATGTGTTCACGCTTATTGATTTTTCAAGATTTAATCAACAAACCGAACCTCGTTTATCACAGTTACCATCAGTACAAAGCTGTTTCTCTCCGCTGCTCCTTTCTCCTCACACTTTTTCCCTGCTCCAGTGTGGGGTCTCCATGGGAGCTTCAGTTCCTTCAGGAATATCCATCTTCCACCTCCTGTGTAGTGTCTCTTTTTCCATTTGATCTCAGTCATGATCTTCCTGTCCATCCACGTCTCCAAAAGCAGAAGCTCCCCACAACACAAGGCTGCACTTGAATTCCATCTTTATTCCCCAAATCTACATCTGAACCACTAAGCTTAATCTAGGTTTTGGAATGTAAACTCATCATCTGCTGTCAAATCTTCTGCTGGGGTTTTGTGCATCGTGCCTGGCTGGAAAATTGCTTGCAAGAACTGTATTCCTGCCATTTGTCATTAATATGAGTTACAGCATCAGCAGCCCCAGACCTCAAAACCATTTCTGGTTAACCTTGGAAAATCTATCACAACTGCATTCATATCCATTTGGCAGTTGCAGCACTGCAGATTTTGCAGCACTGCAGATTTTGCAGCAGTCATTCTAAGAATCGAATACCCACCAGGAATGTCTGTGAGATGCTGAGATACTAGACAGCAGATTTGTCAAATCATTAAAATCCAGGAGGTGAACAAACCACATCCTGCTGTCTGATCAGGTATGTCAGCGCAGACAGGAGAGCCTAAGCTGAGAGTTGACTGACACAGCTTGTTTAGGCAGGACTTAGAGCTGGAACAATTCCCCAAGCCGCTGTGTCTCCTTCTCTGATGTCACAGACGTCACCTTACTAAAGTTCCATCCGTAAATACATGAGGTACAAAGGTACTACCCACCATCTCCCAATACAAAGAGGTTATTTCTGAACAGAATTCCTCTGAAATATACAAGTTTTCATTGAATTCCAAATGTAGTTTGAAACAGGGACAGTTTTTCACCCACTTCCTGCACCAACATTGAGCTTTGATTTAAGCAGACATTCTACTTCAGTTCTCTTCAGCTGTCTTCATGTACCCTTAAAAGAGAAACATCTCCTTTCAGCTTTTATTTTGCCAAACTCATGCAACATCCTTGGGGTCTCTTTCCTAAATCTTCACACCCATTGCTCGTGTTTGTAGTCTGAGTAAATTGTTCTTTAACATGAACAAAATCGTCCACAGCATTCTTAGATGAATCTAACAACACCTCTCACAAAATAATGACTACTTTCAAAATTCCAGCCATGAAGATTTTGCTTTTGTCCTTCATTTCTGCACTTGCCTCTTTTGCATTTGTCTTTTTGCCCGTATCACATTAAAGGAGGGGGATATTACTGGTGACATAGCCTTGCAACATTAAACAGGCTCTCATTTTTCTGCTTATCATTTCTTCAATAACTACCCCAGTTCATACAGAAATCATTGCAATTAATCCTTGTTTTAAAAAACATAGCTGTGTCATCATTCAGTGTCTTCCAATCACATATTATTAGCACATTCCCATTTCATTATCCTCTGGCAATAGGAGAATTATTTGCTATGTTCTGAGCTGTATCATAAAATAAACATATTTATCATAGTGTTTGCCTGGCAGGGTTCAGAATTCACTGTTGTAGAAAAATCCCCAGCCACCTGCATTTCACCACTAAATGCTGAGTAGCAAGTAGCCTACATGAGTTGAGTTTCTGCTGTGAATTTACTTTCTATGACATCTCTGGGCACAGGAATTACTTATTGGGCTAAAATGCTAAAGGTCTACTTTCAGTTGGATCTGGCAGAAAAACAGAAAAAGAAACAAGAGAATGCACACCATGCAGTGTTCTGGGCAAATAATGCTGAGAAACTAAATACTTTATTAACTATGAAGGACTTGGAGTAGCTGACGATATTTTCAGAGATCTTTAAAGGATGGTAGTGCCTCATATTTTATCTAGCCATGTATTCTGAGCACATATAATCCATCCCTATGACATGCTAGGCTGCCTTGCAACTAGTGAACTTTATGGCTCATAACTATGTGGGAAATCTTTGGATAGTTTCCATGCTCATTAATAATAGATTTCACACATGCAGAAGAGGATTATTAACTTTACATTCTGTCCAAAGGTGTACTGAATTCTGAGTACAGTCAGACCTCAGCTCCCTATTGCAGGACAATTTTTGCCCAACATCTTTATTGCTTGGTTTGAAAAAAGAGAAACCTTTAAACTCCTATCCTAGTTTATAGTTTCATATTATAAATATAGTTTCATATTATATAATATAGTTTCATATTATATTTATAAATAAATAAAAATATAACATGAATATTATANNNAATATAACATGAATATTATATTTATAGTTATTATATTTTTAATAGAAAAATAGAGATGTTCTACTTCACAGCAGAAATGTAATACAACATTATAGTATATGGAAGATCCAAATTTGATTTTGCAGGAATAAAGGGTAATAAATAACAGCCAATATACTAAAGCACAACAAAAAATAGGTAAATATGAGTCTATCAGTGAAACATTCTGTGTATCTTCATGTCATCTTAACAGAATGCAAAATAAATTTATCTGTGTAAAGTCTGCCTTTGAACATTCAGTGTTGGTTAAAAAATGCATGTAGTAGCAAAAATAGAAATAGCAGCTACTAACAGGAACAGTTACTATATTTAAAAGTTAAACAAGTTCCCCAAATGACTCGCAGCAATGTCTAAATTTGCAAAACAAATATGTCTCAGTCTTTTACAGCAAAGTGATTTGTTCCTATACTGTATTTGCCAAACTAGTGATTCATATTTCCTTGGCTGTCTCTTATGTTACATCAATATGCATTTTTTAAATTTCTGACAAGGTGTACACAACCAGTTACTGTTTCCCTCTTCCACTAACCCTGCTGCTGTTGCAGAACCCAGGAAATCAGGAGAGAGCATTATCATTTTGTACTTTTCATTGTATTTTTCAAAACCTGTACTGGTGAGACTCAATAGGCAGATGTGTGAAGACTGAAAAGCATTTTCCAGTCAGTAAAAGAAGTATTTCCTTCTGTACGAGATTAACCTCTAACCCACAAACTCCACCTATCTGCTAGTAAGAAAGTCCGTGGAGTTTGGTTTTCCATTCAATAATTGCCAGAACACTGAAGATGAACAGAGGAAGCACAACATGGTGCTACTGCTGCAGTCAATTTATAGGATCATACTCTCACCCCAATGGGTAATGTGGAAGTCATGGGACTTCATCTGTAAGGAGTTTAACCTTCCTAAGACTCTTCCTTGATCTCCATGTAGCTTCTTCTGCTTCAGAAACCAAACTTGGCTTTCTGTTCTTCCATGTTATTCCAATGCTGGGGACATGTCTGGGAAAGAGCCAGAAGGTGGCAGGAGCTCTCTGTTATCCTTGCAAATATAACTGCTAGGATTTCTGAGATAAAATCCAAGTAGTGATAAGCACCATCCACTAATGGGTTTCCAAATGCTTTAGAAAAGGTGGAAAATCATGAATCTACCCCAGATCATCAGCAAAGCCAAGAACAGAAAAAACATCCTTAAGTTTTACTTTTATCAACTGGGCCTCATGGGGTCGTATTTAATCCTGCTGTTCCTTCCACTATGAATCCAGTCATGCTGTGGCAGGAGTTTTGGACTCATGATAGTCAAATGGACTCGTCAGATCAGCTCCAGCAGCACATTTCCAGAGTTCTGTGTAACTGTCATAGAGAGTATTCTAACAAATGTCCTCAAAATAGCATAGCCATACCTGATACTGAATGCTAGCTGTTAGCAAGTCTAAGATGGAAAATAGAAATGATTTCTTGCATGGAAATAGCAGATATTGTAGGGGATGAACAGCGAGAAAAGGGATATATTGCAGATGTATCTTCAGTGAGGAAAAAAAATGAGCTTATTTCTGTCACATTAAAAATTTGTAAATTAATATATTTTATGTCTATTAGATACATGTGTGTGTTTCAGTTAGAGGTAGAAGGATTAATTTTTTTGACATCCCTTCAAATTACATAGCTACAGCACACTGGAAATTACAAGTACAATTGTAAAGTAGTAGCACTCTCTGTTATTACCCAGTTACCACTAATTTCCTGGCTGTATTATTGTGTGCCTAATTCTGGTGTAATTACAACAGAGTTAATTTGTAACATTAATGCATTTAGTAACAGTATTACAATGAGAAAAGACAATGAACAATACAGTTATGTAGTGAATTACCCAGGAATGTTAATTAGTTCTAGTTAGTTACTGAAAGAGAACTTGCAGAGCAATTCTGCTGTAACTGCACTGCAATCAAAATACCTCTGTTGTAAACCACAGGCAAGTTTTGTCGAGGCTTGAATGGATTCCATTAAAAATAAATAATGCTCTTAAACTCTAAAAATTGTATTTGAAGACATGTATACAAAATTCTTCAAGATGTCAATGCAACTCGACACAATTAAAACAAAGGAGCAAACAACAACCACAACAAACCACAGATAAAAGTTCCAGATATTCCTATTAGGTTGTAATGCGATCTTGACCAGAGATGTCTGAATTAAACTATTTTAGGAAGTGAAATCAAGGCATTCGCAAAGGATTGAAGCCTCGCAAAGGAAACACTGCCTTAAAAATGTTACCATTTCAAGCACTTCAGTGCCTACTGTCGTGTCTAGGTTCTGCATGGTGGGTTGGACTGGATTGTTGGAGCGAGGTCGTTAAGTTCTATTAACAAAGGAAGAGAACTGGCTCTAAGATAACTCTAATCAAGGTAACAGCCAGGCCTTTGCAAGTAGGAACAAAGGTGACCCACGTTGGGTAAAACTAAGCCAACCAACCCAAAGTTAGCTACTTTGCTGTTTGGATATGGNACAACCATGAGAGAACAATGAAAGAAGCTGAAGCAGGAGAGAGAAAGAGAACCATGAGAGAGCTATGAAAGAAAGCCATGCAAAAGAACCCTGGACCTTAGCTATGTATGTATGTGTTTGTGGCATGCAAGATATACAGATGTAAAAATTAATATTAAGAAAAGTCTTTAGTTAAGTCTGAGACTAATAATAACTGAAGAGACAGTGATGCCACACTGGATGACTTTTAAGGACTCCTTACAACCCAAATAATTCAGTGGTTCATAAGATCATTCCATCTTTGAATAGCTTTCAGTTCCTTGAGTGAGAAATGCTGTTCAAGCCTTAAGAGCTCAAGCTGACCAAACAGGAGCAAAAAAATAACTAGAATGTCATGAAAAACCACACTGACAGGCAAGCAACCAGTGACTAACTCACAGCCATTAGAAAATAAAGCTCATCAATGGCAAGACACAACAGAGAACTGCCTATGTGTCTGTTTTGTACTGTGACCGTGTCAGTGCACGTGAGTCCTGCACTGGTTGGCCTCCAAATTACTCCTCCTAGGTCAGTAAAGAAAAGTGCTTCAAACAAGCAGAGGTGGCTGGAGGACAAGCCTGGGTAACTGGCCTTGGCTCTATCCCCAGATGCCCACAAAAACAGAATTGAAGAGCAGTGGAGCTACTATTGAAATCCCCAAGAAAGGCACTGCAGTCCTGTCAGGAGCAGGGCAGGAGGGGATCTCCTTCCCCAGACACTTTGATCACTGCATGGAGTATATTTACCTTGTGACCAGAGTGGATTTACAGCCAAAGAGAGAATGCCATGCATCATTTCTGCTGCAAGTGTTTACAAATTGGAGCCTTCCTCTTCTTATCAGTCAAAAATTTGTGAGGAAAGGTCAGATCAGTGCAGAGTTTTTTGTATATTCTTGGCCTATTAGAACAAGAGGGCAAAAATAGAGATAAATTGCGGCTTTGAACAGTTTGAAGTCATGTAGGAACATCTATTCACAGTTTGCAAACAAATGTTCAGATTCACAAATGTGTTTGCTGTGATTACTACGATGCATTGCATGGTTTTAGGGCACTTCCCCAGCAAGGTCCTTGTAAAGCCACTGTGCTACATTTTCTTAGTGAGCTTTGTACTCATTGACAGAAACTGAGCACACCCCATGTTGTGTCTCACTCAACCTGTTCACTCACTTCTTATTTAAATTAACCTACTCATTTCTCCACCTCTGCGACTCCCTCAAGCACTTCCTCTCCAGTTTCAGGCAGAGCTGGATGCAATAGAGAGTTTAGGCAAAGCAAATATCCCCCCAAAACCTCCACACATATATCAGAGGGTTTCACATTCCTCCTGGTGACTCAATACACACAAAATTTTAGTACTGAGATGTTTAATGTGGCAAAAACAAAGGTCTTACTCTGTTTCTCTTTGTATTAAATTTCCCATTGCTGAAAGAGGGATGTGGAGTATATTTATTAATGCAAGTGAGATTCTCAAAAACTTACCAGAGAAGGGGGAGAGAAGGAGAATGATAAAGTATTTTTATTTTCTGTCTCACAAGAAAACGACTATTTACATTCTTAATCAGTCCAGTCACACGGGTACAGGAGATTTATTACTTGTCTAGGACTACCACGTTTATATTTCTCTCAGAAATATTTCAAGTATCCCCACTGAGCTGCATCTTCAGTGTTTGTTCCTCAGCTTAAATCAGACTCCTATGTTACATATCAAACAGAAGACACTGAAAAGTTTGATATATCGTGTGGCCATGAAAAATGAGGAGACACACATTGTTTATTGCTAAATAAACTTTTAGTCCTTCTGACTGGAAGTTTTGAGAGTCTTACTGTAAATATAAGATATTCTTCTTCATTATACCGTGTCTAAAAGGAATGTATACCAAAATCCAAAATTATTTCAGCAAAAACAACTGCTTTTATTAAACTCTCAGTCAGAAAACAACCCAGATGAAATGCTTTTGAATTCCTTAATAGCTTGTGTACCAGATATTACTTTTTTCAACACTCTTGCTTGCATGTTTTAATAGCTACATAGCACACCATAGTTTCTTTTCAGTTTTATATTTAAATTAGTATAAATTTGGAGTAGGTTTCATTTTTTAAGAAACTAGTTTCTACAGCCCTAAACGCTGATTTAAAACCTGCAGTTGAAATCTGCTCAGAATTGCAGGCTAGAGACAAGTTGCTTTTCTACTAACTACTATATACTTTATTCTTCATGGTCTCATTAACGATTTAGAAAGGTGCAAGAAAAAGAGAGAGGAAATAAACAGAAGATCTTCTGTGCAGTTCTCATAAATGTAAGTTTCTTACAAAAACCCCCAAACTATAAAATGCAAATTAGAAAGTTAAACAAAAATCTTTTGAAATGTTTTAGCATCAATTTTGAGAAAAAGGAAAAAAAAGAACATATTTTCAAACATGTTTAAAATTAGGGTTCTTTACACCATTTTTCACACAGAAAAACTGAATACATAACTTGCATGTTTCAGAGAAAGCTGTTTGAAAAATAGGATATTGTAAATGTGTAAGATTTTTTAATAAATCTTAAAGCTCAATCATCAAAATCCCAATTATGGCTACTTGGATNATTATATATATTATATATAATCTTTATATATGTGACATTTTGGTTTTTTTGTTTTTTCCTTTTTTCTCCCCTTTTAAGGTTCTGGATTAACAATAACAAAATTCATCAAAATTTCATTGTGTCTAACCACACATGTAGAAAAAGTGTAACTATTCCCTTAAAGGTCTTCAGTGGTTTTTCTGCCATTTTCTAAATACTTTAAGTGTTTCAAAAACATCTAGTACAATCAAAAGTAAAAAAACCAACCAGTATAATTCCATTAATGTTGGGACATTAATTTATGTCCCAGACCAGATTTGCTTTACTGTCAAGATTTAGCCAAGAATTCTTTTAGCATCAGTGAGTGGCATTGCCTAAATGCTGTGCCTACCACACAGAATTTTCAGATATTCCTGTAAATTTAAATCATCATCAAATTCACAGATTCTGAACCATTTATTTGTGCACAACCAAATAAGTACTTGGAATTTATGCATTTCCAGATTAATGTATTGCAAAACAATAGCAGCACTTGATGATGTTAGGAATTCCATGAAAACACAGTGTGAATCCACTGTTGAGAAGATCCTCTCTCTAAAGAACCAAGTTGTAAAAAAAAATAACATCAGCTAATAAACAACCATCAAAAACCCCCAAAATTCAGATTCAGAGATTCTGAGATTCAGATTCAAATTCAAGATTCAGAACTGATAATAGTACAAAGGGTGGAAAGATGGAAAAATAAAACCATACTAATCTCGTTGCCATAGAAACAGCCCATTTCGGCCAAAGGGCACCTGAACGAGACATCTAAAGTTTGACTATTGAAAGCTGAGTAAATATGGTCACAAAACCTGACATGAACAGGAGCTGTAATACTCCAATTCCAGAAAGGAGAAGACCTGAAGGACCAGAAAATAAGCAAATAAGTGTTCTACAGAAGCACAACTTTTCTAAGTGTGCTTTCATATGAAAGATGGACTCAGAGCAGTCAAAATGCAAATCACAGAAGATTTTGCTTGATCCAGAATTGCACAGATAAAATTGACCTTTTATCTTATGCATATCAAGAAAGTCAAATGAAAGAAATCAGCCCAGACAAGTGGGTTGAGTGATACAGGCAGTACATAGTGCAGATGTACAGAATGCTATTAAATTATATATATTATA
>WEIV01008451.1:11438-118775 GCA_013390005.1 Calyptomena viridis | reverse complement strand
TTATATATATAATAGAATCTTTATATGTGTGACTTTGAGGGTTTTTTGTTTTTTCCTTTTTTCTCCCCTTTTAAGGTGCTGGATTAACAATAGCAAAATTCATCAAAATAAATAATTAAATGCTACTATTTTTTCATTGATTTGATGGAGCTCTTCTGATTTACAACAGCTGAAAATCTGACCTTTATTCTTTAAAGCATTGGGTTTAATTTCACTTCCTGGAAATGTTTTGGCAAATTACATCTACAAGGTGCGAATAAGGTCAAATGAGGAAGAACAGTTTTCACACCTCACTCCTTAATACACCATTAGTTCTAAGAGTCTTCAAGGACTGAATTACATTGGATGTGATACGAGAGAAGTTCATCCAAAGTCTTTTCAGTTTTAGGTTAAAAATGGAAATGCAGCAGCTTATTTGTACACACACACCACACAAGGCACTTATTTCCTAATCAGCTGCCATTGATTAAAAGGAATAAATCTTGGTCCTGAAAAGGTCATTAGACAGTGTGAAGGTCATAACCCTAATGCCTATAGGCAAACTTCGTGTACAAATCATCTTTAAGCATAAGAGTTGATCCAATTTCTGCCAGCAGAACAAGTGTGTATTATATAAAGCACTTATTTAAGTGCTTTTGCTAAATGGAGGAGTAGTTAAAATACAGTGAAGGGAAATAAAGGTAAATATGTTGGGCAAAATTTCACTCATTCTGAATTCTCTTCTTCTCCAGCCTTCTCTTCTAACAAAATCTAAAATTACTTAAATACTTATGTGATGAAAATAATCTGTAATGCTGCAAAGAATATGTATATGTGTGTGTAATATGTATATTCAATGCTCAGTAAAATCAAGCTGGAGATTCTGTGACACAAAACTAGAAAGCTGTAGGGCTACAATTTTCACAGAAATACCCTACTTCTGACATTTTACATATATACATTAAGATTTTTATTATATAACTGCAGAGTGGTGAGTAATAATGCTGGATTATTTGACCTTTCTTCTAACATGTTCCAGATTCTATGGGTTTTTTTCACTTAATGGAAAGATTTGCTACTAAAAGAACAGAATTTGGGGTTGTTCCTGTCAAACAGTAAGATCTCCTGATTTTTCTACCACATACTTTTATGAAATCAGAATAGGAAAATCTACCTCAAATGAAACTAAAGAAATTTTATTACAATACAAACATAGAAAGTAAGTGGTGCAAACACCCAAAAAGTGGCAGAAGTTTGTTTTTTTATATTATGACTTGCTATGAAAACCTTCCCTTTTTAGTTGTTATTAGACTTATTAGGTGTGTTCCCACAACAGAAAAAACAGAACTAGACATGTTGAGATTTCCATCTTGGCTGATTTTTTTGGCCAATATCCGACTGCAACAGATACATTTTTGTCTTCTCAAAAATGTAATGAAAGTGTACAATTACTGTATTCAGAGGTCTTCTTTCAGTTAGGATACATCATCCCTTACTCACAACTCTCAAACTGTGCATGCAAAATAAACAACACAGTTATGAGTGAATGGTATGAAAGCTGGGTTTATTTTTGGTTGAGGTATGGTTGTTTCTTCAGTATTAATAGCATGTAACTCACAATGGAAAATATATATTTTGAAATTAATCCTTTTTTTTTTTTTACTTGTTTTTCTTAACGCTGAGAGAATGAATTATCATTAAAGTGATGAGATAAACCCCAAGTTATCGGGATGTCGAACTCCAAGTAGTCTCACACAAATGCAAGTTGAATTACACAATTTAAATGGAATATTTCCAATTATAGTTGTTATATAAAGTATGAGATATTTGTAACGCATTAAAAAATCCTACTTTCCATCTCAGTGTGTTTTATATTCTGCACCAGCTACTCTTAAATTCAGACTACAAGCCCATTATCTGTTGTCTATTCATCCACCCATAGCAAAGTAAAAATACTGGAGTGCTTTTAACAAGACACACAGTGTGTGAAGAACAGCTACATCAGAATGGGGAAGATAAATAGCTGCTCTTTATTGTGATTGCATACATTTACAGTAGCAACCTACTGCCAGACCTTGTGAAATAGCAGAGCAATAGTGTAAGAATTAACCTGTGACATCCACAGACGTAGCTAAGATTCTGTGGTCTGGGGTTGGTGTGTTTTTGTGACCCAGAACACTGATGAAACAGGTCATGTCCATCAGCAGCAACCAACAGCCAAAAATGGTTAAATGTCACAGTGTGGATTAGGTGCTGCATTTCAGAATACAAGAGTCTCTGGTCAGACTTGTGTGCCCACACCCTGTCACCCCAGTCTAAATCCTACTGTTGAGGAAGGCTTCATTCAGCAGAGAAGGATGTTTTGACTGCGGAATCCAGATAGTTTTCATCTGAGGTTGCAGCACTAAATGTATTCTGGGGTTATAAAGTATTAGTCCCACCTCCTCTTCACAAACAACAGTGAACTGTTACCAAAAACTGTGTACAATCTCAAACAGGGAAGAGACAAGAAGACCCAGTATTGTTTTAGAATCATTACTGTTGGAAAAGAACTCCAAGATCAGAGTGCAGCCCTTGACCAGTTACCACCATACCAACCAGGCCATATCACTGAGTGCCACATCCAGTCATGTCCTCAACACTTCCAGGGACGGTGACTCCCAGGGATGGGCTGGAATGGGCAGCCCATTCCAGTGCTTGACAACAATTTTTGAGAAGGAATTTTTCCTGATGTCCAACCTGAACCTCCCCTGGTGCAGCTTGATGCTGTGTCCTCTTGTCACTTATTGTCTGGGAGCAGAGACCAACCCCCCCAGTCACCCCCTCCTGTCAGGGTGTTGTGCAGTGACAAGGTCTCCCCTGAGCCTCCTCTTCTCCAGGGTGAACACCCCCAGCTCCCTCAGGTGCTCTCGTAGGACTTGTGTTCCAGACCCTTCCCCAGCTCCATTGGCCATCTCTGGACACTCTCCAGCCCCTCAAAGTCTTTCTCTTAGTGAGGGACCCAAAACTGAACCCAGGATTTGAGGTACAGCCGGGACAATCACTGCCCTGCTCCTGCTGGCCACACTATTCCTGATCCAGGCCAGGATGCCATTAGCCTTCTTGCCCACCTGGGCACACTGCTTTCTTCCTTGTTCCACGCATAATATCTGAGTTCGGGACAGAAATCTTGAGCTACAGTTCTGTGCATTTCCAGTATGGAATCCTGGTTGCTGCAGTATGTCACAGTCACCATATTCGCATTTCCAAGCATTACAATTTGCTATTTGGATTGAAAAGTTTTAAGATGCAAGAAAGAAACTGAATGTAAAATATTTTGTGGGTTACCACTGGGAAATCTGATGCACAAAGAAAAATTACAGCCATGCAATCCTTCCTGAAGATAGAAGTTTAGTATGAAATATGCCCATAGGAAATCTTTAAAATATTCAGTTTGCTATCTGGAAAGTCAGTATTTATGTACTCTTTGAAAAGCCATAATCTGTAATGTGAGTTTAGCATTTTTAAATGCAGATGAATTTGTACACACCTCTAGCATAATTATGTGCTCTATTATGTCCCAAGTGTGCAGAATTCTGATTTCTAATTGGATGGCATTAATTACTTTCTGCTAGGAATACACAATATTCTAGGAATACACTAAAGGGTTTACCCAATCATTTCGTGTACTCCCAAACCTAATTCTCAGGCTAGCAATCAAATCATTGCCATTACCAAGCCACCCAGTATTTCATTAGTTAAGGCTCTGTACTGGGTCTATCTGAGCCTGCAGCAGCCTTAGCAGTGAATTTATTGTAAACTGCCTTGTCTTAAAACCCACAAGTTGTTGCCATCTTATTGGAGAGAGACTTTCCAGGCACTTGGTGTCCACCCAAGGTCAACCCGTTACGGGCTCATTCTGGAGTTATCTATAAAATCATTGATAAAGGTGAGCAAAGATTGAACTCAGTAGTTGCTGCCATGATGAGAGAATACAGACCAGAAGGGCACAGGAGGAAGGAGAATGGGACTATCACAGTCTGCTGGTGGTGAACAAAATGTGTCTCTGTGTAATAAAGACCAGGGACCAAAATGACCCCAGGAACAAAAATTTAAGGAAATTTAAAAGAGGGCAGCAGACTTAAACTGAGAAAAACTACATGAAAAACTACATGAAAAGCTACATGAAAAGCTACATGAAAAACATAAGAATTATAAATTAAGGGAATAAGAGCTGCAAGGCATAGCAGAGAAATGGAAGGGGGCACTGATCTACGTATGGATAATGAGATCAAAAAATCAAAATCAAGCCCATGAATTGGGTAATCTCCACTTAGTATTTGTATTAAAATAGCATCCAAACCTACAAGGATACTATCTAGGACAGCTATTATATTACTTATACACCCCTGCCATTGAAAAGTTTGTCATGATGTCTAACCCAAGCTCAGTATTTGCCACCTTGTCATTGGCAAAACAGTTTCAACTCAGGCAATTTTACTCAATTATTTTATTACCAACTAATATAAATGATTCCTGCAGTAAAGCACGATCACATAAATACAGCAAGAACTTGTGGAATATATCTGAAAAGATTTAGTTCCAATTAGCAGCAAGACAGTGATTAGAGAAGTGCTAACAACCCGAAATAAGGACAATAAGAGTTAGAGCCCTCCCTTACCCTGGGTGTCCCAGAGGGGTTGGTTGGAACCAAACACCTCTTACACCCTCTCAGAGCCTGCACTCTGTTGGAAGCCACTCCTTGTGTGTCATGCCTGGAAGACTTGGAACAAATGCAAATGTTCTGCTGAATAATTTTGAGGACAAAAGAGAGCAAAAAACATTTTGGAAGCTATTTTTAACTTGCTAAAAACCTTTATCTGGTTAAAAAAAAAAAGGACAAAAAAAAACCAAGCAGAAAAGGATATTTTTGTGGCCGTATGTCAAGACATAACTCAACTTCACAAAATCGAGCCTTAAATTCAATGCATCCTTTTCATACCAATAAGGAAATCTTTCATGAATCATAGACCTACGCAAAAGAGAGTAACCAATATAACTGATAAAGAAATGTTCTATAAACCCCTTTATCACATTATGGTTCATCAGAAAACCCACTTGCTAAACTGCAAGTTAGGAAGAACAAGGCAATCAGTAACAACCTCCACATCCTTTTGCTGTGCAGAATATCCCACTGGTGATGCTGTGCCTGATTCCCTGCCAACCAAGGAGGTACCCTGACAAAGAAAGGTGCTTTTTGTCTCTCTCTTATTGTCACACATTCAGTCACTCATTTCAGTTCCTCAACAAACACACATTTCCAACCATTCTTCTCTTAGTTAAATACCTTTTGAGAAAGGCTTGCGTTTTGGAATGTTTAAAAGCTTTTTTTTTTTTTTAAATGAAGTCATTAAAAAGATATGAAGCTGTATTTCAGTCTTGTGAACTTTTCCACTCACTTGTTAATTTTCACAGTTACTCGTGTGTTTTAAAGTAGTTCTCTACAGATCATTCACAATGTGTATCTTGTTCCCAAAGAAATAGGTTTCATTTTTAAATTAATCATTAATCATTTCAAATTAATCATTATTAAATAAGAGCTTATTGGACACTAAGTGCATGGACTTCTAGGCAGAAGGAAGATAAATATAGTTTATTATCATGTCAGCAGCATTTCATTTCCAGTTGTTAGACCTTCATGCATTTCTGCTAATGTAATAAAATTAATCCTGTAATTTCAGTTGCTTAATTTTCTATTAAGGACAGTTTGATTTCTTAGCTATGTTGTTCATTTAAGAGCAAAAAATCAGCAAGTGAGAGAGACAGATTTGATTTTTCTTACACTATAAAGTTCTGTCTTTTCTTTTTCCTTTCAACCCACTGACAGCTGAAATGAAAAAAGAAATAACTGACTGACAGCTGCCTGCCAGGCCACACAAGCCCTAAGTACAGCTGCTCTACAGGGTTATGCACAATGTTCACACTCCTGCATACAAGGGCTCAAATCATGATTTTTCTTACATATATATATATAAATAAACTTCCTCAAGTTTGAATCTTTACAGCAAACCATGTAAACCTTGAAACAGCCAAAAAAAGGGAAGATCTCTGGACTCTGTCAACAGCCAAGCATTCAAAACCAACTGAATATTTGTGAAAATATTTGCCCTTTCTTCTGTACGTGCCATTCATTTTTATGATCATCTATTCTTTTTCTCCTGTAACATATTTTATTACCTCAGCCAACCCACACAGTAACAAGGCTACTTTTAGCACAGGTTTGCAGATTTGCAGATTTTAACTATCAGCCACATCAGAAAAAAAAAACAGTGTTTCTTGCTCCTACTTTTGCTGAGTCAGGGGAAAAGACAACTGCTTTCCATCCTCAATTCACTTCTGCAGCTGCAGTGGAAGAAGGAAATGCTGTCTCCTCTAGCCCACAAGACACAAGATCTAGAATTCAAAGGGGGTGAAGGAAACGAGTGTTGGCATTATTAAGACTGAAGGAAAAATAATAAATTGCATCAAATGGGACACTCTGAGGAACACACACTGTGAGGAAGTCCCACTGCAGGCTGAAGTGCTGCTCCACCAGGTATGGTGCTTGCCTCATACCAAGTAGATCTCCAGGAGATTCAGACAGCTAATTGAAGCTGTATTTCAGCAAATATTATGTTCAAATGAGATTACTTGGCCTTTTTTTGGCACTAGAGGAGTTTGGGGCAGCTTTAGCTGCAATGCTCTGACAACTTTGCTTCAAAGCAATGTACAAACACAGCTCAACAACACATCAACCTCTGCCAAACATTATCATGTCTCCCAACAACAGCATAAAGCTTTGGGGGAAGAATTGCTTTGTCCATGTTGGCCAATGCTCACTTTCTTCCTCCCCATGAGCCTTTGACTGGAATTCACTTCTAAGCTCAAAGGTATTCCTCTTTTTGATCCAAGCACAAAAGGGTCACGCTCAAAGGCTTAACTGTGGATTCTAATTGAGTTTCCTTCAATAAATATTGCTTGTGAGGAGCAAAGTGAAACCTTAGTGAGGTTTAAAGGTTTACATTTTGTCATCAGAATGGTTGTATTTAGAGATAATTTGCTATGAAGCAAGTTTCATCTGAAAGACATGAAAATGTATCTGTTAATTAGTCCTTCACCTCACTTTTTACTTGAAATTTTAATTTCAGAATTATTCCTGTTCCTTCTCTCTTATGTAAAAAGGTAAATTCAGACAGGATCTTTTTAAAAACACTATCGCTTTTCCCCTGTGTTCTCCACCCCAGACTCAAAGAGTGTACTGATCACAACCTATATCTAGAAAATTATTTTTTCCTTTTACTCTCCTGTCTGTGTATAAATCTGTCATCCTCTATTACCATGAATCCAACTATGATCCAAATAACTTGTTTATAAATTTCCTCAAAGTAACTACCATTTTTTTTTTTTTAGGTAAGTACTGTTTTTATGGACTATGACACTGCTGGAAAAGATCTGGATTCATGACCAAGATTACAATGTTCTATAAAATAATTCTAATAATGTAAGTACCCAATCTATTTTAATGCCTTTTTTTTTCCTCCTGAACACCACTTTAATTCTTCTGAATTTATTTATATGGAACAACAGATATTTCAAAGTTTACATTCCATGATTTGCTTTAATATATAAATTCTCATTCCAGAAATTGTTTACCAATTGGAAACTTGTTTCTATTAAAAACACTTGGGTTGATTTTGGAGAATAGCAAATAATGAGGACAAAATGTAACAATACATGAATGGGTTTCCTGAGAAAATCCCTGTCTGATTTGTTTGCTACCCTTTTAAAAAACTCCTAACTCTTTCAATGAAGGAAAAATGGATTTAAGGAGATAGGCACATACTCAAACACCATTTCATTTTCACAGCCCAAAATTGATATTTTTTCCCTAATAAACCTAAAGGTATTTTGCTGTCAGGACACAACATTTCCTCTCAGTAAATGCAGCATAAATTTGATACTTCAAATCCTTATATCCAGTCTAAAATTTGTCAGAAAGCTTAATGAAGTTCAGTCTATTACGATCCTCTTATAAGCAAATTGAAAACAGTAGTATTTAGTAGGTGTTACCAGGTACTGTTGAGATCTTCTTTTCAGGATCTCTTTGCATGCTGGTCGGTACAGAAAAGCTAAATATCACCCTGGGATTATGAACAGCAGCATGGCCTGCCAATCGGATATGATTAGAAAGATTAATTAATCCATAACCAGATTGATTATGGCCTGCTTAGAAGTGCAATGGGAATACAATGACCAGCACACACTGAAGAAAACCATGGGCCAAATGAGGAAAATCTGGACGAGAACAGCTAATGGAGCCAGAGACCTCAAACACATGAATTGTATTTTGAGAGTGACTAAAAATGGTTGGTTTCAAGAGGAAAAGATTCAGGAGACATAAGAGTGATATGTACCAAAAGCTGCTGCCAAGGGAAAAAAGAACATCGTGTTCATGTCTATGTCAAACAGATAAATTAATGAACTTAGATCACATCAGAAGATTTGGCTCATGCAACAAACTTCTTATCAACATAAATAGTGGTACACTGAACTAAAGAGCCTTGAAGACTGCAGATTTCCCCTGACTAGAGGATTTTAAGAAAAGGCTAAATATAAATTCCAGGGATAACACGGTCATAGTTGATAGTGGCCTCAGCAGGAAGATGGACAAGACATCTTCTCTTCCAGGCTGACAGGTCCCCGAGGCCAACAGTCAGCAGAAAAAAAGGAAGTTTCCAATTAACTCTCAGAAATCACACTACTCTTATTTTTCAGGCCTGGAACCTCATGTGATTGAAAGGAGGAGCCACTCGGTTTGACAGGCTCTTGTGCTGCTTCAGTACCTTCGATGGCACTTTCTAGCTCATCAGCCTGACTTGCCTTTCCTGGGTTTGACAGCAACAAGTCTCGAGTGAGGGAGAGGGGAAGTACTGGAAAACTTATTATCCTATTTACAAATACTACCAGACCTGTGCAAAGTGAAATATCACCAGGTATCCATGCTCATTTATTTCTAATAAATAGATAGGGTGAAATCATTAGCGGCCACCACTTATTTTTCTCTAGAGAGAAGGATGCTTAATTTTTCACAGCCTCAGCACAAAATTGTTAGGAGTGCAGAATTAGGCCAATCACACAGAATCTATTGCACAGTCCACCAGACATCTTGGCTTCAAAATATTTCTTTGCAAACAGCTTGCAGTTTTAAATCTTTACATTAGAAAAACTGATTGATTAGGATTTTATTAGATTGAAAAATCTTTAAAGCTACAGGGATCCAAACAGATTACACTGAAACAGCAAATAGCTTCCAGCACCGGGGATGTACAACAGGCTGCTCACTGAAGGTATATTTCAAATGCAAGAGCAGTTATTTTATCCAACAGGAAATGTGGAGCACAAAGAAATCAAATATAGCTGCCTTTCCAGAGTGCAGATGAAGCCTATGAGATGAGCAGGGACTTTCCTCATGCTGACAATCATTTTAGTCCCAATACCCGTAAGACTTTTGCCAATTCCTTCTGTGGGAGGGGAATCAAGGCCAGTTAGGGTTATATATATGTAAATTTACATACTCAGTAACATATGCTGTGAGAGATGTGGTTCTTCTCAGATGCCTTTGCTGAGGCTTCCACTGTTCAGGTTGCACCCTTCTGTAAGAGGCACCTGATTAGCCCCTCAGTTGCCTGACTGCCATGGGCAACAAAAGATCGTGCTGCTTTATGTTTCCATAACTCCTCCAAAAACTGCCTCTCACAACTCCCAATGCATAAAAAGGAAATAACAAGGAAAAACTGATAGTTCTACTTATAGAGGCTGCCAAAACAAAATAAATCAGAAGCTTGTAAAATTAATCTTTTTTGAGAGATGATGAGCCCGAGGAGCTTAGAAGCATTTCACAGCTAAAAATATGGAAGAACTTGACGCACTGTAATTTTAAAATTGTTTTTCTGTCTTTTTGTAGATGTTTACAAAAAAATGGCACTCAGAGATAAAATATGACATAAGGAAAAAAGTAGTATGTATTTAAGAAAGCAGTTTTGCATTCTCTAAGGCAATGCACAAAAGTACCTTTAAATATGGGGTTGTTGACAATCCATGTCAGGATGGAATGAAAATTACTTTAGCTGTTTGATTTATTAACTTTAATAATGTTTGACATATTTTAAGTGTATCTGAACTCTCTGAATTCTTTAAATTTAGCCTCAGGATAGTTAGAACATTCCTTAAATGTTTTAGTTTTTTGCTTTCTTTTAAAGCATAAGAATATTAAAAGACACTATTAAACATGTCTACCTTGTCACAGGTCGTTCTTGGAATTATACAGTTCCCAGACCCTCATGTCTGACTAAGTTGTGGTTACCATTCTAATGAGAGATAATCAAAGCATAAAAATGCATTTAAATAGTAGAAGTCAATACAGAAATTTTAATTAATTTTATCACTTTAAGAAAATTCTCAATTATTACCTGGCAAACACTGCATTTTAACTCGTGTCAAATAGATTAGAACAACAAAACCAGAAAGATAGGTATTCTGAGGCACATGTATAGATTAGGTGAGTCACAAGGATTGATATGTTCCTTCACTTCAGCATCTCACAGTGAAGGCATTTTGAGATCCCGTAATAAAAAGTTATGAGTACCTACAGGGTATTCTTTTAGATATATATATACTGATTTAACAGCAGCTGATCTGGTTTCAAAACAGTCTCAGAAACAAGACACAAGATAAGCAAAAAAAACTGAAGACAAATAATTCACAGCAAGAACAGGAAAAATTCGTACCTTAGATTCCATTTAAAGATTTTATCACCTCAGATGAAACAGGTGCCCTTCAGTTCATCTTGAACGTCTCATGACTGAGCTTTTTGGCCATCTTTGCTGCCTTTTGATTAATAAAATAAAACATATCACTTGTATTAAGTGCAGTGATCTTAAAATGTAACGGTATAACGTGGCACCCTGGAACACTGGATAAAAGCCTCATACCTAAGGTCATTTTATAACACTACTTTATTATACAATATATTCCAGGTGCAGTAGCTATAAAGAGCTCTTAACCATCTCGACTCACTCCCATTAATTACCATCTATCATCATTCCAGGCAAAGATAATTGGCTTTAAAGTGATCTGGAATGAACTGCAAGGAGACAAACTGCCCTCCCGAAGAGGGATCAGAGCAGAGGATGTGCAGCTGGGCTGTGATTCCCTCCGCAGCTGGGCATAGCAGAGGAAGCGTGTGGTAACCAGCTCCTGGCAGGACTCAGATCACCAGGACCAGCAGGAATCCTAGGAAGGCAGTTAGTGGTGCATGTTGGAGGTGAATGCAAAAGAAGGCACTCTTTATGGAACACTGTCACCTGGGTGGCAGCTTTTCCTTACAAAGTTATCAAGACTTTCTCTTTTTAAGGATCGCTTTCAAATAAAAAGTGTGAGACCAAATTTATGTTCTACTTTGACACTACTAGAATGCCAAAAAATAGCACAACAGGAGTCTGAATTTGTATTATTTGCTGCTATGTTGCTTTCAGAATGATATAAAAGCTCTGATTTCTTGAAAGAGGCGCTTTAGATGTCACTTGAGTGGAAGTGCTTGTTGCAATGATCTTCAAGTAGGAGCAGCACATGGGATGCATTTAGATTTCCTTGCCATATCTTTCTCATTCTCTTGCATCTCAAAGGATCAAATCCAGAGACATTCTGTTTCCAAATCACCTAAGCAAGGATGGAAAGGATGGAAGCTCCCTGTGTTACACATGCCAGGTAACTTAGCATAGGCTGGGTACAAGAGGTAAATTTTGTCTGCTGTACTGTGCAAAAGCCCAAGAGTAAAATATGTGGCTGCTTTTCCTTCCTGTTGGACCTCTACAAAAAGACTGGCTAGTTTTTTCCAAGTTCCAAGTTATAGCTTTGAGTCATCAAGCAGCAACAAATACGGAGACATCCTAAATTGTCTTGTGGTTAAGTAATTCTATACAACTGATATTTAAGTATTTAGTGACACGGCCTTTGATCACAGGCAAGAGCACCCACATGGAATATATTATCTAGGCAAAGAAAGAAGCCCAGCCTGCTGGATCTCAGTATGAGTAATGTAGACATTCATACCTGCCCTGATGAGATGCCCAGCTCCTTAATTTGCAAGAGGCGCTTAGAAACACTTCAGTGAATAGACTCACAAGCCTTTTTTTTTTCCCAAGGCAAACATTTCTGTTTAAAAAACAACAACAACAAAACAAAAAGATCCTGCATAAAGTGTTAGTTTTGAGTGGCTTCATTCTTCTTGTAGATATTCAAATGATACAACTTCACTGATTTATAACATTTACTTTGGTTTGACGTAGAGAGATTGTACTCACAGATCGATTCTTTCAACAGACCAATTACAATGAAATGTACTGCTTGGTCCACAGCCAGCATACTCTATAACACATTTATTCTTTGCTTCCATGTAATTTACTTCTCTGGACAGCCTTGCTCATCTGTAACAGTATTGCTTTGACACAGAATGGGATTTTGGTTTGTTCTTAAAATAGACTGGTGTGTTTTCAACAGGGTCACAGTTGCTTCAGCAGCATTTCACTTCTAAGCATCGTGTTGCACTCAATGGGCAGTCAGAGGCTGATCTGTATTACACCAGTCATGACACACATAAAGCAGAAAAATTATTTAATACCATGCCTGGCACAACCCCATTTCATCGGGTTTGGTTTTATAAAGAGAAGGCTTTACACCAAACATCTGCCTTACAAGAAAATGCTGCAAGCAACTGTAATTCTTTGGGAAGGTCCATTATTTTTCCTATTTGGGAATGGGTGGTCACTCAGACTTGTGATCACTGAAGTGTAGTTAATTTCTTTAATTTTCAGTTGCTGACAGAACATACCTGTCAAAGGTGGGAACTGACTTAAGGGTCAGCTGCCTCTCTCCATGTTGTTGCATTTTGAAATAAGAGCAAGCCAATCAAGATATTTTGTCCTTTAAAATGTGTGATGCTGCCTTTCTTGATAGGGGACTGGCCTGATGCAGAGTTTAACTGTAGAGATCCCTTCCTCTTGGTCTGCCCGACCATATGGTACCATGGGATTGTGGTGAGAACTGTTGCAGATCTCATTTATGAGGAGAAAATATTGTTTGCCAGTAATCTGCCATTTTAAACAATAATCTTGGTTCTAGTTCTCCCTTTTAAAAAGTTGCTGGTTTATGTAGGAATATGCTTCAGAATCTGCAGGAGGGTGAATTTGCACTGTGCTGTGTTCTCCCAGAGCAGAAACGTAAGTGAGCATGGAAAGATCCCAGAAAAGAAAACAGTTGTGCACTGATGGTACAATCTTCAATTTTATTCAATTCTGCACAGGCAACTCTAGTCTCTCCCTCTGAGCAGAGGTGTGACTCACACAGAGTTTCAGGAGTCTCACAGCACTATCTCCTGACACATATCCTTTCCAAGTTGTGCAAAACCAGTCATTTTTTCCTCCAAACTTCTGCATTTTGCCAAGGGGATGCGGGCTGATAAGTGACAAAAATTTAGCTCATTGTAAAGTGGAAACAGCAAGAATAATTGTGGGAGAAGCAGACTGGCCAGGCGTTTCTTCAGATGCCTCAGACTGAGCCTGACTGTGTGTCTGTCCATCTTTCCTAAATGCACCTCATCAGTTGTCACTCCCCAGCTGCTGGCAGCCAAAGACAATGCAACAAAGCTTTTAAAAATCACTCTGCTACAGGTGTAAGACCAACTCTTCTCAGTGTTTTTACACTTGGAAGGCTTTTACTAAACTTTAGGGTATTTTAACAATAAAAGAATCTTGCAGAGAAGTGCAGAACCCCCACATGCTTTCTGCTTAAAGTACTGTCAGACTCGAACATTGGTTTGACTCTTTCTGGATTAGCTGAACTCTGTCAAAAAAGCCTAATGTATTTCGGCTCCTGTGGTCAACAGTCAGTTTGCAGTGTGGCTCAGAGGAAATGCAGGTACCAAAAAGGAAACATCAGCTGTTGCATTTTCTGGCAAATTCTTCAAACATCTGACGACCACCCTCCTTTATCTCCCCAGCTTGTGGGGTTCAAGTTCTTGCATTGCAACCTCCAGTCCTGCCTTTCTTCTCCAAATGTAAGAGACCAAAGGTTGGTTCTAAAAGTAAACATTGGAAAAATATGCTCCATGAAAGTCTCACAGTAATACAAAATTAAAATTGTGGGAAAAGTAGAAAAGGGTTTTTCAGTGCAGTCGGATTGTGCCATGCTGGTGCCACACTTTTTATTTTGAGAAGAAAGCCTAAGAAACAACTGTCTGAAAGACAGATAAGTCTCAAAAAATATCATTCATAACCTCCTGAACAATGAAAATTTTATACAGAAGATATTTGATCTCATAATATCTATTTTTTTCTCCAGGCCATCTACTTACTTATTTAATGAGGAGGATCTACCTGTTACTACCAATGGATGAATGGATGGATTTGAATATCACTTCCATTCAGCTAAAATTCATTAAAGATCAAGCAGGAGTACAATTCTTCATAAAAAAAGATATTTATTATGCTAATTCCAGGAAGACTTTGTTTTACTGCCATATGAGAACCATCTGTAAATGGTTCAGATCCCAAATTGCAGCTTGAATGAATTATATAAGAGCAGGAAGAACCATTAAATGGAACAACAAAACAAAGGCAGCAAGTCATGAGCTCAAACCTAAATGTAATTTTAATTGTTTTGCTGAATTGCGTTCTAAGGTCTATTGCACAATCTTCACCTGAAGCATGCACAAAAATTCCATTTCAAATACTCAACAGCTTTGTTTAAACTAATCCTTTAGAATTCCAAAAGCTTTCAGGAATGACTCACATCTCAAGTAAAATGTTCTGATGAAAATTGAAGATAATGCCATTAATGACATTAAAATGGGAGCAGTCAAAGAAGAAAATGAAATTAATTTCATTTTCCAAAACCAATTAATGCTTGGACATGCTAATGTTTATTAATTTCATTTATTTGTACACTAGTGTCCTATAGGATAATGTTACACAAGATATTTGAATCTTACTGGAAGTTACAAGTAGCCAAATGTAGATCCCTAAAAAGGCAGAAGCTGTGTTTAAGTTGGGTTCAGAAGAAACCTAATATCTAGAATTTCAAAGTTGAAGACTTTCCTTTTAATTTTCACAGCTTTTTCAACAAAAAGTTATGAAATAGTTTGGGGGACAATACCAACTTTCTAAACTTCATTAAAATTTTGCATTCGAATTATATATCAATAACAATATTGCAATAATTAATGACATTAAATACCTGTAAATAAGTGTGCTAAGGCAATGTGTGTCATCTGCAAGTATATCCTGTGCCCACAAAACAGTGACTTCAGAGTGAAGTGAAAGAGTGAGAGGTCTGTAGATTATACATGGAGAAACAACACAGCTGCTAAAAATGAAAGATGGGGTCTGTTGAGCTATGTTTTAACTTTTTCTGAAATGCTATATTCTACTTTTGCCTTTATTGTTTAAAGGAGCACTGTCAGTATAAAGCTAAAAACTGCATTTCCCTCCCTCATTTCCTATAGCAGGAAATCCTCATTTCCTATAACTATCAAATAGAGCAATAAGGACAGACACATCTTTTTACCCATGCTTACGTTTGCACCCAGGGACAGAGCAAGAGAAAGAGGGTTATTGCAGCTCCTTTTAGTTTAAATGAAATATCTTTTTTTATGTGCTTGGATCCAGTCAAGAAATGAAGGAAATAAGAGTCCAGTCTGATGCAATTCCAAACACTCCCAAAGCCCATTAAAGCTTGAGGACAAAATCATAGAAGCAAATGGGAAAAAAAATCACCTGAGTAGGAAATTGCCCATCGTTATTGTTTATTCACACAGTGCCAGGGATTATGTTGAGCCATGATTAGAGGAGTGGATCTTCTCAGGAGGACACAGCAACACAGGCTGCTGGGAGACTCAGCAAATATCACTCCTGGCACAAATTCTTAAATTTGGAGTTTTCTGCCTGTTTTCTGCCTTCTGCTCCATGTCTTGGCTTCATTTGGAGAATGCAATTTCAAAATTACAATCAATTATCTATTTACTCCCCAAAGGTACTAGTGACTGTAAGATATCTTGAGATGGTTTATTTGGTCAATGATGAGAGGCCAACTGAAATCAAATAATATTGTGGCAATAAAAATATAGCTGCAGTGAGGCTTCAGCAGGAGTACGTAGGGACATTGACTGCCAGTGATGTGATGCTGAGGAAACTCACTCCTTTATTTCTAAGTTAGTGCATCTGTAACAAGGTAAAAGTCCATTTTTTTCTGTTGCTGAGAGTAGAGAATCCAAGAAAGTCCATTCATAGCCATCCAAGAGCCAACCAGTGGTACCATGGAATAACCACATCTGGGAAAAACATACACTTTTACAAGATTTCTTAAATAGAAAAAAAACCCACAGAAAATTAGCAGAAATAAAAGATTTAAACTTTTATTTAACGGCCAGCTGGTCGTCGTTGAATTATGTGACACATTCCTACTCCATCCCTCTCTCTCTCCCAATAAATCATCAGCTGTTCCTAAATGACTTGGTTGTGCCAACACTAGGAAGGGACAAGGCTTTTTGAAACAGGAAGATCTGTCCTGTTATCTTAATAATTACCAATGCCTTGTTTAAAAGCCCTACAAAACTCAAGTATTCTGTATGCTGTATTTGCATTTCATAACATTCTAAACTAAAAGGTTTATCAAAAAGGTTTATCTAAAAAGGTTTATCAAAACACTGAACTGGTGGAAGTTCTTCTGTCAACTTCTCAGATAACCTTTAACCAAAAAGTGTACTAAAATTTATTTGCTACTCTCACATATTATAGGTCCTGAAATACCAAGGGGTCAAAGAGCTCTTGGAGAGCACAGACCAGAGATCCAAACAGCTGTCTTCTATTTATGCTTGGAGAAAACAAGGTACACCTAAAATCTCAATTGACAGTGTTCTCTATCTTCTGCAATAGCCTGAATCTGTGCTTCATGTTAGAATATATTACAGGGAAAGAGGGAAACATTTCAAGCACTCATTTAGCAACTGACCTCAGCAATCTGACATGAAAAAAAAAGGGGATAAAATTTTTTTCAAGTGCCATTTTATTTAAAAAAGAAAAAATGCACACTTGCTACTGGAAAAATATAATGGGAGAAGTAAAACTGCACTGACAGAAGGCCTCACATAGTCCTTTGTTCTGAAGTACTCTCGCGAGGGGCCTCCCTTCTCCATCAGTTTAATGACAACTGTCTCCCAGTTTAGCTAAAGTAGGAGAGAGTTGAACAGTGAGAACACCAGCCTCTGATTCCTTTCTTTTTCACATACAATACTGGATGCCTGTGGAAATGGTCCTGACATTTTGAGAGGAGGCTGAGTTCTCGTGTCACTTCTAAATGGGATTCTGGAGAGAGCCAGAAACAGGGAATCAACAGAGATGTAAAAAGAGCTGGTTAAAAAACCAGCACTGGAACCAACCCAGTTTGTGACACATCTGATCAGGCAGGACTAGATGAGCCTGAGGCACTTTCTAGGGACTGATGACATGTTAAGAAAAGCCAGGTTCAAGGCTAGTCTGAGGATTATTAACCCATGGCCATTTATTTGCCCCAGGAAACACTCAGGGCCCAGAAATTTTCACAATCTTTTTTCTCCTTACAATAGCTCAAAAAGTTCTAAATGAACTTTTTAGCATTTGCAAGACCCTATGACTGAAATATTTTCTCACAACTGCAGGTTTTTTCAGTACTGAGGAAAAAGAAAGCTTTAGTTTCGTTGCCAGATAAAAAGGAATGTTTTTGTACCTCAAACACTCAGATTGATTCTGAAGGAACAGTAAGTGGTGTGTTTTGCTGTATTTTGCTTCCAGAGGCAGCTAAAAAAGTCAGTGAAGGGATAGATGGTGAAAGGATGTCAGAACACACACACATGATTGCACATGGTACACTTTGAAACTTAATCTGAGTAGACTGACATTGAACATTCCATGAGAAACTATAGCTCAAAGACATTCTCTTCACAATTCCTTTGTTTGATAACCCTGCAAGTATATTGGGGGAAAAAAAGACATGAGAAGCCATGTGCAACTCAGCCATTATCTTCTATCATCAGCTTGCTGTTCACATTTTATGTAGGAAACAGCCACAGGTGACGAAATGTGATTATGAAATGTGTTATGAAATGTGATCGTGCTTCCTTCTGGTTTTAACTAGAATTTCAGGGGAATTATGACAAGCATCCCACCACATTTTGTGCTTACACTAGTGTCAGACTTACAATTACATCTGGAGTAAACCACAAATAAGCATTTTCATTATGTCTAAAGCTGCTGAAGCAGCAAAGCAATTTTGTTCTTGCACCTTGTTGCTTGGCCATCATTTGTGCTAAATCTGCCTTTCACTCCATTTTAGTGGAGCCTTTTGCAGAAGGTCATTTATTAGGTAATCACTTGTCTATGGAAAAGCCTAATTACCCCATGTTTGTCAGAAAGAGGCAATAGTACTACATTTGAATACTGAATGGGATACAAACTACTCTCCAGATGAGGGATATGAAAATTTTCAGAGGCTTTAGTTATTGCCACTCAAATGAAAGTAGCTAAATGGACCTACACACTGAGGGTTAAAAATATGCAAATACTCTGATGTACCGAGGATGCAAAAGCAGACAGTTTACAGCTTTTACAACTTTAATACTAAAGTAAATACATCAAATAATTTATGACTACTGCAATACTCTTTCCTGCATGGAATACTGATGCCCTCTACTGGTGCTTAACATCTTCTAAGTGTTTGGGTTGATAAAAGCTGCTCAGGGTTCATTTTCTGTTCCATTCCAGAGAAAGGAAAATAATTTAGTCACTACTGAGTTTTCCTATGGTTCACACCCATCAAACACATATCTGCAGAAAAAGAGCTTTTGTCTGGCTTTTTATCTCCAAGATACATTCTGCAAGTGCTCTTTGCTTTTCCAAATTCACAGCTGCCTTGGGAATTACCGACAAAGAACTCATGCACTGATAACCTTTTTTTAAACCCTTGTCAATATTTAAAAGGAAAAGCATTCAGATTCTCATGAAAAATGACAGGGAAACAAGTAGCAGGATGGTTACAAATACAGAGTTGTTTATAGCTAATGGTCTCATGAAGATTTTTATGACATCTGGTCTTGAACTGCCTTAGCCCAAGAGGCCACCACTACCAGTTTGTGTGACATTTGCCTTGATTTGTTCATGTACTCTGAAAATTTACACTGTATATCATACAATTCTCTTGCTCCTGCATCTAATCTTTTGCTTGAGGGATAGTTTAGTGAAAAATAAATTTTGAAAATATTTGTTCTCCTGGCCTCCCAAGAAAATGAAATCACATTGGTTTTTGGTCCTCAGATCTTTATCTCCCAGAAGCCTTTGAAGCCATTGATCAATTTTTAAATTGACACAGGGACAGAGAGCTCAAGGATCTCAAGTCTCTCCCAAGATTGTAATTCCCATAGCAGAGAGTGAGCTCCCAAAGGAAGACAGCTACCTCCCACCTCTTCTCACATTCAGGTGGTAAATCAGCAGCCAGCTGGCCAGTGCCACTGACTCAGCCCCTGTGACCAGGCAAACTGTGAATTCTGTGGAGCAGGACACAAATCACAGGAAAACAGGAAGCCATGCTCTTCTAGTTCCATGCCCTATAAAACAATGTGCTTTAAGATTACTGTTAGTTGCCTAATAAACACTAACGTGACCATCTGGACACGAACCATCCATGTCTGCATTTGCTTATGGATGAAACTGTCTCCTCCACATGGTCATCACTTCTTCTCTCTCAGGAAGAGCCATTCTCTGATGTGGCAGCTGAGCTGCCTGCCTGAGTGCTTCCTAAGCTTTCTCCTGTGAAATGGTCAAAGCTACATCAAATAATTTAAAATGGAAGGTCGCTGCTGATTTTGGCACAGACTCCCCAGAGAAGTGCTCATGGCACCAAGGCTGACGGAGTTCAAGAAGCATTTGGACAACATTGTCAGGCACACGGGGTGACTCTTTGGGATGGGCCTGTGCAGGGCTAAGGGTTGGACTCAATGATCCTTGTGGGTCCCTTCCAACTCAGCATATCCTGTGATTCTGTTCTATTTGTTTGGATTAAACTCGGTCCAACATGACTAAAATTCAGTATAGTCCAGCTGGACGTGTTCTGAAACACCAAAGTCAGTCCTCTGGTCTGTTCATGAGAGCAGGATGGGAGCTGGGCCCAGGCTGAGGGACACATTAAAGGAGGCCAAATGTGCCAGAGCCTTGCACTGCTGGCACTGGGGTGGGAAATGGGGCACTGCAGCTCTGTGCAGCATCAGCTCAGAGCAGTCAGAGAAGAGAACAGGTTCCAAAATGTTTCACTGTGGGGCTCTGTGCTGTGCCATGCAGACAAGGGACACCCAGACACCATGAGGAGTTCATAGGCATTTTTGAACCCTATGTGCCCTCACATATCTCCAAAAACCAATCTCATCAGGCATTTCCATAGTCCACTGCTGTACACAGACATATTCAGTGGTGGGATCCTCGCTGGCAGTATTAAAGCTATTAGGTCTGTAGTCTGAAAAGCACATTAAGACAAACAGCACTACAGAGCAGCATGTTAGAACCATATCCCTAGCTCGTTCCAAATATCAGCTCACAAATTTGGCCAGGAACAGAAATAAGCCATAAACTAATCTGAATAAGACAAGGCAAATAATTATTAACAATCACATCCACCTCCAACCAAGTACCATTTACTGTAGAATACGGGGGGGATGGGAAGCAACCAAAAACACAAAGACCTCGTGAGCTATACAGTTACATTTTCTTTAAGATATTATTACATGAATCTTTAAATGCGCCACTCCATTAGAAACAAATGTCTCTTTTAGGAAGTAAGAATATTTTCCAGTGATATAAAAGAGATAAGATACACAAATAATGGAAGAGAGTATTACAAATTTCAGGGACTGGATATGTATAAATACATCTGTCTTTTTAAGAGTTCTTTCTGCACACTGCAGGTAACCTGGCACAGGAGGCATATATCTAAATGTGCTAAAAATGTCCTTTACAGGAACACATTTCTTTGGATAATTCTTTTTCTATGTAAAAGCCTAATTACTCAGTGGTTATTAGACAAGGAAAATGGAGTTCCATTTAAATTTAGTACTGGAATCCAAGCCAAATTCCAGGGGAGGAAAAAGAAACATTTTACAGATGGAGACTTGCAATCTAACTGCATAGTTAGGTAATATAAATGTCCCAGAAGAGGAGAGAAAAGCACAATGTTATGATTAAAGTCACCCAAATGAGAATTAGGAAATCTGAACCTGTCTTCAGACAAAAGACAGAGTTGTAACAGTTATGGAGAGACATTACACAGCTACATGAGAAAAGTATTCTCAAACTAACATGCACCTACTTAGGTGTGACAAAGAAGTAATATAAAGGGACATTTTTCACATGAGCTGGGCATTCAGAATGACATGTCATAAAGATTAAGTTTCTATCAGTAGAACTACCACTAATATTAACATAACTAGACCGTTCTGGCAGTCAAAGCTAAATAAGGCGGTTATGTATCAGTTTGTAAAAAAAGCTTATGGATAACCCTTTCAAAATCTCCAAACCACTTTTAAATCAGGATTCTAAAAGTGGTTTAAAGTCAATTTTCTCAAAGTTATTTGGGTGATCAGTGTTGCAAGTGAATGATAGGAATTTTATGATGGATAAACAGGTAGACGCTTAGTTCCCATGGATTTCAACATATCTGCCTTCATGTGCTCAGATGCCTGAGTTTCAATGACATTGATCAGATTCCAGCCTCTATAAACATGCCCAGTACTTTCTGAAAACAGGATAGTCAGGTACTTTTGATAATTTTATTTTCCTTCTTAGATAGGCTCTTGTCTCTCTTTCCTGTCATATAATTCACCCCCACTGATGCTACTCTACTGCAGTACTATATATAATTTTTGTGATCTACTCTGCCTCGGTCTTTTATTTCAACATTTCATCCTACCCCTCACCAGTTGCTGATGGCTGCAGACAAACATCCCCTGGTTGGGATTATTCTAATTTTGACTGTGTTAATTCGCCTTTTCTTTCAGCACTGTCAAATTTTTCTATAGAGAAAACCAGAGTGCAATTCTCTGGAAGATAATCTGGGTGTAACATATCACTCTTTAATCTGAAAGACCAAAGTTTCGAGGACTATCTTGACACTTTTGTCTTCATAGGAGTACCAGATCTGCCCTTTCTGCCATGTCACCCCATTTTCCCTGCTTAACCCTCAGAAAAACATGAAGGATGAAAGAATTTTGGACAGAATGGCACAAGTGGGATGAAAACTAATTCAAGGATTCTGCTATCTGTGCTATTCAAGGGCAAGGGAGTGAAAGGTGAGGAGGTGTGCACTCTCACTCTAAATACCAGATTAAAACCATCTCCTTTTGCACAAGAATAAATTTCTCTGCAAATCTTACTCTATATTAGACAACTGAAGTTGCATTTCTGTCTGCCTTATACAAAACATTGGAGAATATTGAGAGTCTCAGACAAGCAAGGAGAAATATAGAGTCACTCAGGTGGTCACCAGTCCAACCTCCCATCCAAAGCTGGTCATCTCTGGAATCAAACCAGGGCTTTCCCCGACAGGGACTTGAAAATTTCCAGAAATGAGACTACAAAATCATCTGGGCAACCTGCTCCATTGTTTGGCCATCCTCATTGAGAGATGCTTTCCCCTATATATGTTACAGACCTCCACTCTTTAAGTTTATTCCCACTGTCTTCTTTGTGTCCTTTCCCACATGGCAGCAAAAAACTTGGCTCTCTTCTCCTGATTACTCAGGAGGATGATCCTCCCGATGACTTAGACAAAATCTGCTGCCAATCTTGGCCCATAGACCTCATCACTGCTGGGTTAGTTGGGCTTAATTTGATCTTGGTAAACACTAATCACCTTCTTCCATACGTGCTTGCCTTGAAGCATTTTTTCTATCAGCGTGAATGAAGGAAAGCACAGATGAAAAAATAGTTGTAGATTACAACATTTTGTTTTCCTAAAGCCACCCAACAATACTAATCAAAGCAAACTAACACACAAAAATCTAAAGCAAACACTTGTTGTCCAGAAAAAGTGAAAAAAGAACAGGTTTCCAATTACCATACAGACTGCATTTAGTGAGCGAGACATTCTGGCAGAATTACATGCCATGGGAAAATTGTTGACACATTCCAGTGGGTCTTTGCTGTTGACAGAATTAACGTGTATTATTGTCAGTAAAGGAACGTACTGTCATACATGAAGTAAAGCCAATGTTGGGGGGAGGTTCCAACTTTTTACGAGACAATTTAAAACATCTCTGAGTCCTAAACATAAGACATAGTTCTGTAACCTGGACTGGGATGTAACAAACTGTAATGTATTCCAGCATTCAGGCCCGTTGTAAGCTGGGTATCAAGGAGCAGGAAGTGCTGATGTCTGAAAACATTGTTTGAAAATTATGTGGCAACATTTCTTGACATACATACCACCAGTTTTTTACTCTTTCATTAGCAATGCTCATGTATTTTCATTAATAATCCACAGAGATGGACTGCTCTGTGAAGCAGAGAACTATTTTTAATTCTTTACTGCACAGTAAATTTCATATGAAAAAGGCATCTCAGGATATGACTGTTTGAACAGTTAAGTTTCCAACACGAGGAGGTGCTGTTGGCAATCAAATCTTTGGGACAGATCTAATCGTGCACCAAGACAGATAGTGATACATTTGCCCAAAAATTCTCAGTTGGGGACTATTCCCCACATCTAGAATGAAATCCTCCAAGGTTATGAACAGGCAAGGGTTAGTACTACCTTGTGCATAAATATGTGTGTTTCTGTAAGACATATAACCAGAATTCTCTTTCAAATTTCCAGTACTCATGACTGGCACTCAAAGAGTCTGTGGATAACACTGCATACAGGAGTATTAAGAGCCTAACAAGCACTGGAAGAGCAAGAACCCTAAGAATTTAACAGATTAAGCATTGATTCAGTTTTATTTTTGTAGGAAATATCCTATCACAGATTTGCATTCATTTGATTTGTTTTCAGAGTATTTCAAGAATCAATTCATTACGGTGTAAACGCAGAGCTTCCAGGCCACCCAGACTTTGTAAATAGAAATATGGTGAATCAAAACATCTGTTCTGCAGCTCAGGCAGCTCCTTGTAAACAGGGTGGTGACAGTGCAACATAATTGTGCTATAAAGCCATAGATAGAGGAAATTTTCAGAAATCCATGCCTGACAAATCCGTTCCCTTATTTAGAAATACTTGGGGAAAAACATGGGATTGTCAGATTTAATGGGCAAGTGTAACTCCCAATATCTCTGGCATATTAATATGCAAAGACATTGCCCAACAGATACACAACAGCAGAAATAAATAATTAAAACTGAATTAAAGACTGAAAGGATCAGAGTGATAAGCCATGAGATCTCATTATGAATAGAATGCGTAAGGGATAAGTAAAATCTCATTCTTACAGAGGAAATCTAAAAGAAATAAAAATTAAAAGTTTTCTATAGGAAATGTTGATATTGTTCTTGCCTCAGACTCTACTCCTCTCAAAAAATCTTATTCAGATTATGCTTCCAGGCAGGTACATAACAGTTGCTCAGCCTGGAGATGCAGTTAAGAGCATGACTTCTTGAAGTAAACAGCCTCCAGAAACAAGGATACATTAGCTTTTCAGTATTTGGTTTGTCCATGTTTGTTTTTCAAATTAAATGTTTGGGGTTTTTTTTCAAAAAAACATGCATTTTAAAAACAGTGTTTATATAATTTACTCACCTTTTTTAACTAGAAAAATATACTTGACATTGTAAAGTTGTTCTCTGCCCTAGTCTTTTCATTTCATCTTGTTCATGCTTTGAACAAGAGGATCTTTATGATCCCTTCACCTGTCAGCTTCACAAATTACATCTTTCCAGCCAAGCAGACAGCAAATAATTTTATTTTAAAATGCCAAGAAAGTAGTGGAGTCTCTGTTCCACTTTGCACTGGTGTCCTGTCCTTGCCTTGCTCTGTGTGGCAGAACATGAGCACATGAGAACACACAGTTCAGACAACCACGACTGGACACACCAGGATTCCCAGTGGGATCCCACTTGCAGGAGGGAGCTCTTCACTTCTCACTCTAAATTCCCTCAGGAATTTCCAGCTGAAGGAGGCAGCGTGTCTTACAGACCAGAAATTACATGAAAGGGTGGAAGCACGGTTCCAGATCAGCACCTTTAGCATTTATATAGTCAAATGACTTCAGACAGTCAAATTACTGGAAAACTAATCTGTTTTCAAGGCACGTCCCTCAGGTCAAGATGTCCTATTGCCATTGAGTGAGGGACAGTTGTGTTCTGTGTCACATCTGCTGTCACCCCCTGAGTCACGGGCAAATCCACAACGTTCTCTAAGAGAGAGGAGCGACTGAAAAGACAGTTTCTGCCCTTTTTCTCACTCCAGTGGGTCTTGCTGCCTCTCCACAGGTGAGGGGCAGATGGTTGCTCTGCCCACTGTCTCTCTTGTCTCCTGCAGCTCAGTTGTCAAGGACAGATTAGACCTCCCAGACCATCTTATCTAGAACGTTCTTGTTTTTAGCAAAACTTGACCTTTCAAAGCAAGAGCACATGGAGGGACTTTTGGATGACACATTAAATGTTATGGCTGAATCACTCATGGGCTTTTTGGATTGTTTCTGAGCCTGTGCCCAAAGCTGCAGTAATTTATTTGACACTCATAGAAAACACAAGAAAGAGAAAAAAGGTATTCTTATAATCTCTACTAAAGCATTTATTATAATCTTGTACCTTTCTGCAGAAAATTCTGAAAATTCCAGGGATTTGGAGGACTGCAACTGAAACAGTTTGTTGATTTTTGCAGTGTCTTTATGAGACCCAAATCCATTTCAAACGGGAATCTCAACACTAAATTTAAATGCAGTTCTTCCAGTTTCATTGCAAAGTGACATTCCCTGGAGAGAAAACTCTCTTACCTTTTGCTAAGATTGAATGCTCACAGTTGAACTTTATAGTTGCAGAACTTCCAACTTTCATCATTTTAATATGTATCTTAGGAAAATTGTTCTCTCGTTTCTTAAGCCTTGATATCTGAAATCAAAAGGGTTGAAGAACCTTATTTTTCTTTTGAAAAGCATCATTTTCACTTGCTACTGCTGTTCAAGAAAGTTTGAAATGGGAAACCAAAGCACTTAAATAAAAAAAAATGTAAAAAGAAAATCTGAATTATTATTTTTTAAATCTCATTTTAAAACCAATTTCAAAAGTGATGGCGTGGGGCTGGCCAGGTGAAACCCTTTGTGGTGGTTTGACCCTGGCTAAATGCCAAGGACTCACACACAGCCACACTCCCACTCCCTTCCCTACTAACAGACAGAGGAGAGGAAAGACTGAAAAGGTTTCACAAGTTTGTGATAAGGACCATAAAAAACCTCCTCATTAGTTATTTTACAGGCAAAACAGGCTCCAACTTAAAATACTAAGGATTTATTACTATTTTCAAAATCAGAGCTTAAGAGTGAGAAGCCCGATAGATCTTACGGCCACCTTTTCTCCCCCACCCCTCCCTGTTTCAGGGATCTCTCTTCTTCCCCCAGCAGCCTGGGGAAAACAGGAGTGGGGGGGTTAAAGTCAGTTGTTGTTTCTGCTGCTGTTCAGGGAGGGAGAGTCCTACCCCTGCTTCCCGTGGGGTCTCCTCCACAAAACACAGTCTATCACGAAACTGCTTTTGTCGTTCCATCCCATGGGCAGCTGCTCCTCCAGTGCTGTTGCCACGTAGGTCACCTTTCCACAGGTTGCAGTCCTTCAGGTATAGCTGTTCCAACGTAGGTTCTCCACGAAGTCACAGCCTCCTCCCAGCCTCCATCTGCTCCAGCGTGGGGTCCTCCAGTCCTCCACGGGCTGCAGATGAATCTGCTCCCTGTGGTCCCCCATGGGCTGCAGGGGAGACAACCCGCTCCACCATGGTCTGCACCACGGACTGCAGGGGCCCCATTCCGGTGCTTAAGGCATCTCCTCCCCCTCCTCTTCCACTGACCTTGGTGTTAATCATAACTTCTCACTCTGCTCTTCTCTAAGCGCCCATGTTTGTCTGCCTGCACTTTTTTTTCTCCTCCTTAAATATGTTATCACAGAGGTGTTCCTCATTGGCCTGGCCTTGGCCAGCGGTGGGTCCAGCCTGGAGCTGACTGACATTGGCTCTGCTGGGAATGGAGAAACTTCCAGCAGTTTCTCAAAGAAGCCTCCCCATAGGCCCCCCTGCTAACAAGAAAAAAACCTGGCCACTAAAAACTACCACACCCTTATGCATTCATCCGGTTCTATTACATATTTTTAGAATTTACAAGAGAATATTTCCAGTGTTGACTTCACAAAAGTCTTGAAGAAGACAATGGGACTTCTCACAGTCAGTGTAAGTAGGAATTTTTATGTTATGTTAGGACGAAAAACTCTTTTTCCCCCCCTTTCAGCTCTTCTCAGAGTAAGGCTGACATTGCAGTCTTGCCCTGGACACCTTCAAGTCAAGGCTGTCATGTTCTGCAGTCACTCAGAGACATTTGAACAGGAGTGGACACAGGAGAAGGATCTAAAGGAGTTTATTAATATTAAATATTAAACTCAGTTCTTCCATTCTGAAGTTGTTAATCCCAGCAGATTCTACAAGGAAAACTCACATATGGAAACTGAACTCTGTTACAGAGATCCAAATCTCAGAGTAGCACAGCTAAACACTGCAACAATATAAATAATTATAACACAATTGTAATTTAATTATAACAAGAGTACACTGACTGTCTGTCATGAGGGAAAAAAAAGGACCAATACCAGCGATAAGGCCCAAAAGTGACAAAAATGAAAACATCATAGGGTCAGATCCTTGCTTTGCCTGATTTCTTACTTCCAGAAACAGACTAATGGAGCAGCCATCCCACTGCTAAAATTGGATAATTGTATTTTTTAAAATAATAAATCAATACTGTACTTTTTACCATGTGTATATATATGTAGGCAAAATTATACAAATATGATTTAAATAGAAAATTATTTTAAGAGCATTAAAAATCTCATTTCTGTGAGATGTGTATTGGATGAATTCACTTGAATAAAGTTATGACGGTGTTGAGGTACTTACAGACAAAAGATAGAGACAGCTTGGTTTGGAAAATAAATGTCTTTTTAACTTATTGTAGCCCTTCAATCATGATATTTCTCACAAAGCCTAGAGAAGTCATAAACGTGAATGAGGTGTGGAGGCTTAAAAATCTCTTTTTGTTTTCTACAGAGTTAAATAACAATGTCTCTTCCTTCACTGAGGATGGGAAGTGGAATTTTGAGCAGAAAGCCTGTTTCAAGATTTAATGAGGTTTTGACAAATAGAAGCATCCAAAGCCAATTACTTTGCTTTTAATGACTGTTTGTTAAAAGGAGCTAAAAAGGCTGGGCACGGCTGGGGACAGTGAAAGGAGGAAATTAGGGACATACATCTCCAGAGTCAGCCTCCTAGTTATTTCAGATCAAAAAGTTGAGAAGCAAAACAGGGTGTTTCAGCTCCCAAAAGCACACTTTTGATTACATGACAGAAGCTTTTCAATTAGCTGTTAGAGTGGCACATCAGGAGAATTTGGCAGCTCTAGATCAATAAACTGACCCGAGGATTTCTTTTTTTTTATTTGCTTTCAGACTATCAGGAAAGGGAAATAACAACATCCAAGGGGAAAGAAAGTACAGCAACATAAACCGCCTGCAAAGGATAAACAGAACAATGGTGCTGAAGATTTTTCAATACCTTTCTCTAGATGCTCTTCCTTGACCTTTTTGTACCTTATTACATTGATTCCAAACAAACAAAAACAGTCCTGTGGTAAATAAAAGCCAAAAGCAGGTCATTTGGTGTCCCTGCCCATGGCAGGGGTTGGAACTAGATGGTCCTTAAAGTCCCTTCCAACCCAAGTCATCCTATGGTTCTATGAGTTTTCAGCTGTTTTCCTGTATTTTCTCACTCTCGTGATCTTCTAACTGTAAATTCTCTCTATATGAACAGTCAAGCTTTTTTCTCTTTTATTTTTCTTCTTTCAACCAGAAAGAAACTTGACTGAAATTAAAATTTAGCAGTCACCAAGGTCCTACAGATCTTAGAGATTGTGCCACTATCTCTCCACAGTTGTTCTTTTTCCGTCAGCACAGACACTTCCAATGTGTGTGTCTAACAGCCTTAAATGCAAAATTTATTCAACATTATGAGATTAAACAAAAATGGATCCCAAAAAGAAAGTGTAATTTTATCCCTTTTTTCCCCTGACTTCAGTTTCTTTTGACTGTAAGTAAACGAATCACATTCTGCGAAAGGTTTCCCTGTTCTCCTTCTAGTACATCCAAAGCTAGTAAGTCGTAACAGGGATATTCAGGAAAGAAATTCAGGAATATAAGTGAGATGCACTAAGTGGCAGGTGACAGACACAGGGATTAAAAAGTGTGGCATAGCCCACATATCTCTGTGTAAAATCTAATATGTGTATCAGGAGGCTCCTCTTTCCCCCATAACACAAATATCAGGGAAAGGGATACTCATGCCAATGGAAGCACATGCCTTGGGGTTTGGCTGGAGACAACCAGGGGGGTAGATCCTTCCCAGGAGGGAGGTTACTCCAACATCAGCCTCTGAGACTGTCCAAAATCCACGCAGGAAGTTACTGTGCGAGGGCATGAATTGCTGAGAGGAAAAGAGCAGAAGGAAGCCTCATCTCCTCAAAATCCTCTCTAAGGAACATAGCTTTTATGCGACCAGGCAAAAGAACAGACTTCCTAATTTGGAGACAGGACATCCAAGAGGATGTGATGAACAGCCAAGGCAGGCCTTGATCTTGAATGCTGGACCAGTCTCTGGCAAAAAGCTGTTCAGCCTTGGGGTTTGCAAATGAGATCTCAATAACTAAAGAAGCAAACATATAGCAGTATTTAATTTTTTTTGCTTACAATTCCAGGCTCTGTCCAGTTGCATGTCACTTGCACTAAGTTCCAACTATGTCCTTTCATGACTTTCAAGTAAACCTCCCAGATCAGGGAAGACAGACACACAATCCAGAGCCCTCCTTTCACAAGGGTGTGCTGAGAAGGCACAACAGAACTGACACATTATGTACCTGTACAGCACAGCCAGAATGTGAATCAGCCTCCAAACTGCCACGCCAGCAAGGAGAGCGACTCCTGGAGCTGTGCCTGCACCGGAGCCAGCGGCTGTGGATCACAGTCTGCCCCATAAAAACTCCAACATCCACCAGCAGCCAAATGGGAATCTGTCTGCTCTTACTGGCTCATCTGTGCCTTGCAACCTCCAAGTTACATTATTAGCATTGTTCTCAGGGAGAGGAGAGAAAGATAAATATGACAGCTCATTCCCATCCGAGGCCAGGAATTTCGAACGGGCAACAGGGATTATTTCTTTTTTAATGTGTATTTCCAAGTTTGAAGGGAGGCGTGGGAGAATATGCATTAGGGCAAGGGAAGGTTTCTTTCTTGAGCTCATTTAGTGATAACAGTGCTATTCAGCTGTCACCGATAGGTTCTATTTACAAAAAAAAATTTAAAAAAAATCTCATTAGAGTGCACCAACAGAGTGCTTTGCCATATCCTAGATTTCACAGCCCAAAATTACAAGCAAACTTGCCAAAAATAAATGTGAGCATGAGACAAAAGGCAGAGTGAACCAGAAGACAGAATGCTGTCAGAAAAATCACATAAAAGCAATGAATTATATCACAGAACTTAAGCATCACAGAGCCCCATGAAATGAAAAATTCCATTGATTTCCTCTCAGCCCCATGAGTGGGCTCCTTTATCAAATGCCTTTGAACGTAAGACCTCCTGCTGGTTTTCTTATATTAAGCAGGGGAAAAAACACATTCCATTGTCGGGGTTGTTGCAAGGATGTAATCAAAGGTTTGGCATCCCAGTTCACAGACACCAAGCAACTTGGAGAAAAATCCCCACACTTATAGTTGCCATTTTTCTTTTCTAAAAGTAGGTTAAATATAATTACTTTAAAGCTCAGTGACATCAAGGGTAGATAATGCTAAAACAAATGACCTTTCTTCTAACTGTGCATTTTCCTCATCATTGTGATAAAGTGATAATTGCCTGGAGATTGCTTATTGTAAAGGCAAGCTCTTGTCACTTACGAATTTCCTCTTTAGGTCACTCTCCTGACAAGCAGAATCATTTACAACATGAACCATGAACCTCAGCCACATTTCTATTCAGTTGGACTGATAATTAATATGAGAGTAGCTGAAGGAATAGTGCTGGGGCAGGGAACTTCCATAGACATCAGGTATTTTGGGAGGCTACCACATTATCTAAATGAATGGTTGCCATCATCCATCTCTGCTTAAGAGCCAAAACACCATGTAATCACTACAAAAAAGAAAATGATCTGATTGATTAGCTGATTAAGATTCACAGGTCCAGAGGGGAAAAACGTTTACCAAAAGTTTCCTGTTCCTGAAAATTATTGCTTTTGTGCTTTCAATATTAAGCCATTTTGGGGAATAAGTATAGAGTTAGCACATCACGTTTGGATTTCCATTAACCCCCTACATGGGCTGACATGAACTTACTATTGTAGGCAGAACAGATGAGATAGAAAAAAATCTTAGTTTAGATTGATATTATTCTTATAATACATTACTATTATGTCTTTTATTATTACATATTATATTATTATCTTTATTATTATATACTTGTTATATTTACTATGTTATATATATTTACTGTTTATATTTTTATATTTATTATAAAATATAATGCTATATTAATATAAAATACAGTTTTATTTTATTATTATATCTTATTTTAGACTATATATTAGTAAAATATTCTTTCCTGTGAGGGTGCTGAGGCCCTGGAACAGGTTTCCCAGAAAATTTGTGGTTGATCCATTCCTGGAAATGTTCAAGGTCAGGTTGGATGGGGCTCTGAACAACCTGATCTAGTGGAAGATGTCCCTGCATCTTCCAACAGGGGGACTGCAACTAGATAATCTTTAAGGTCTCTTCCAACTGAATGCATTCCACAATTCTATGAAAAAAATGAGAACAGTATTTTCCATATGCAAAATGCCAAAAGAATATATTTACTTATAATTTTACTCTTTTTGCATGAGGAAAAAGCAAAGGAAAGAAGAGAGAGCTTTTCCTTTAAGAGGGCACATCTGATGTGAACAATAATTGCAGCTGCATTCAGCAGACATCTAAAAAAAACGCAGGTGCAGTAGCAAAATAATTTGACGAAAATATATATATAATATGCTGCTACATAGAATAGATTCTTTCACCTAACAGGAGAACTGTTCAACATGAGCAAATCTTGGCAACTACAAGCTGACATGAGATGGATATTACTTATTTTCCCATTGAATCAGAGGGATTCGCCTGCTGTGGCACAGTCTCCCATAAGCAGAGATAGAAGGGATGTGAAGCCAGACTGAGGGGAGACCTCATTGCAGGGACAACTCCCTGGGCAGAGGCAGAGGAGGGGCAGGGACTGAGCTCTGCTCTGGGGGACCAGGGCCAGGAGCAGGGAATGGCTGGAGTTGTGTCAGGGCAGGGGGAGGTTGGAGCTCAGAGATCCAGGGAATGGCTGGAGTTGTGTCAGGGCAGGGGGAGGTTGGAGCTCAGAGATCCAGGGAATGGCTGGAGTTGTGTCAGGGCAGGGGGAGGTTGGAGCTCAGAGATCCAGGGAATGGCTGGAGTTGTGTCAGGGCAGGGGGAGGTTGGAGCTCAGAGATCCAGGGAATGGCTGGAGTTGTGTCAGGGCAGGGGGAGGTTGGAGCTCAGAGATCCAGGGAATGGCTGGAGTTGTGTCAGGGCAGGGGGAGGTTGGAGCTCAGAGATCCAGGGAATGGCTGGAGTTGTGTCAGGGCAGGGGGAGGTTGGAGCTCAGAGATCCAGGGAATGGCTGGAGTTGTGTCAGGGCAGGGGGAGGTTGGAGCTCAGAGATCCAGGGAATGGCTGGAGTTGTGTCAGGGCAGGGGGAGGTTGGAGCTCAGAGATCCAGGGAATGGCTGGAGTTGTGTCAGGGCAGGGGGAGGTTGGAGCTCAGAGATCCAGGGAATGGCTGGAGTTGTGTCAGGGCAGGGGGAGGTTGGAGCTCAGAGATCCAGGGAATGGCTGGAGTTGTGTCAGGGCAGGGGGAGGTTGGAGCTCAGAGATCCAGGGAATGGCTGGAGTTGTGTCAGGGCAGGGGGAGGTTGGAGCTCAGCACCAGGTTCTGCTTTGCCCACAGGGTGGGTGGGCACTGCCCAGGCTCCCCAGGGCAGTGGGCACAGCCCCAAGGCTGCCAGAGCTCAGGGAGGGTTTGGTCATTGCCCTCAGACACATGGTGGGACTCTTGGGGATGTTCCTGTGCAGGGCCAGGAGTTGGACTCGGTGATCCCTGTGGGTCCCTTCCAAGTGAGGATATTCTGTGATCCTGTGAAATGTGTGTGGCTCAGGTCCCAGCACTGGGCTCACCCTGGGGCTGCTCTCACCACACCCAGCAGTCCTGGTCTGGGGGGGGCTCTTCGGTGAGCAGGGGGCAGTGAGCACATCTGAAGGGACAAGGCAGGGCGACACAGATTAACCTCAATGGGCAATTCCTTCTTTCGGACCAGAGTCATGAGGAGGCTGCTTCTGCCAGCTGTGCAAAAGTCCTCAGCCACCATCGTGGGCTGCCTGACAGGCAGCCTGAGGAGCGGCCCTGCCAGGACTTAGAATCGTAGAATATCCCGAGTTGAAAGGGATCCACAAGGATCATCAAAGCCCAACTCCTGGTGCTGCACAGGACAGGCCCAAGAATCCCACCATGTGTCTGAGGGCAATGACCAAACCCTCTCTGAGCTCTGGCAGCCTTGGGGCTGTGCCCACTGCCCTGGGGAGCCTGGGCAGTGCCCACCCACCCTGTGGGCAAAGCAGAACCTGGTGCTGAGCTCCAACCTCCCCCTGCCCTGACACAACTCCAGCCATTCCCTGGATCCTGAGCTCCAACCTCCCCCTGCCCTGACACAACTCCAGCCATTCCCTGGCTCCTGGCCCTGGTCCCCCAGAGCAGAGCTCAGTCCCTGCCCCTCCTCTGCCCCTGCCCAGGGACTTGTCCCTGCAATGAGGTCTCCCCTCAGGCTCCTCTTCTCCAGGCTGAACAAGCCAAGTGACCTCAACTACTTCTCACATGCTTCCGCTCAAGACCCTTCCCCATCTTCCAGGTCTCCTTTGGACACTGTCTAATAGTTTTACATCTTTTTATATTGTGATGTCCAAAACAGGATAAAATTATAATCAGTGTTCTGGAAGATACTTTCACATGTGTGTCAAATACTCAGGCAGTGGCTTTTCCTTCAGCAATATGTAGCAGTATACTTCACTGAAGGACTGATATTAAAAGGGCAAAATATATTTTTAGAATATTTGTAAGAAGGTAAGATCTGCATTAAAAATTTTGAATCATCCTACCATTCATCACAAAGGAAAGAAAAAGTGCAAAACTAAACAAACATTTGTCTTGAGTGAATTAAATGTTGGCTTTTTATGCCTTGTGGAAAGACAAGCTAGAAAATTTTGAGATCTGGGTGCTCTAATGTCATGGTAACCAAGTCACAAACTTCATTTTTTATCCTAGGACATATTTCACTCAAAAACAGTGGCTTAAATGCCAGTTGAGTGTGGATAGTTTTCAGGAAAAACTTTGTTTCAAATGGATATAGCAGTTTCTTGATCTGTTCCTCTCCAGTATAAATATAGATTTATAGATAGTTATACATAGAGATATATATTACATATACTACATTTTGGCAGCATCTGAGAAACCAGCTGGATCATCACACTAGGTGAGATTAGCAGCACACATCAGAACTAGAATGAAATGCAGAATATTAAACCCTTATTTAGAGTATTCTCCCTTTCATAAATTCATAAATAATAAATAGATTAAAAAGTCAATGCACCTTTTCTCACAAATCCAGTTCAAACCAGATCTAAACAAAGAGAATTCAACCTGGTTAAAACAAATTCCAGTGGTTCCCCAAGACCTTCAGTGCCTTTTTTCTTAACATTTCCACACTTATGGAGAGATACTGCACTGCAACTGGAAGGTAGATGTGGCAGCACATATTTCCAAACACAAGGACTGCAAGAACATGTGTGGAAAAAGAAAAAAAAAGTCAAAAGCAGCAGCTGAGGGGATCCTGTCTTAGGTCATGAAGGTGGTATGACTATGGCATAAGTGACAGGGGTAATCCTGGAGGGAGGCAATAACAACATTGATGAGAAATTCAAGTATTGAGGTCTGAAAAGAGAGAGACTGAAATATTACATTTCTGTTATGAAACAAGTTATTTCTCCTCTGTGGTTAGCTAAAGCAGGGTTCTACTTCCTCTTTCCATTATCAAAGAATAAATACATGGACATTTTGAGTTACCCACAAGGCTCAGGCTTCTGAAAAAAACAAGTTGTAAAAGTTTGTCTCTTGTCCCAAGAGCTATAGATTGGCTCACTCCAAAAGAAAATGACAGAAATGCTCCCGATACTGGATATTTGGAACACTGTCCAAAATCAAGACATGAGAGCAATGCCTCAACCTTAACATTCCAGTTTTGCACCAGAACTCAAATTGTAAGCCTAATTGAAAAGAAAATGGATTTATTTTAAGTAATTTGGTAATTTTTTTTAAAGTAAACTAAACATAATAAACAATAACAGCTGGAAACTATCACATTCTTTTCCTTGAGAAAGGAGGAAAGGGGAGGAATTTCACACGGGATTGTTAGCAGTGGCTCTGGAAAATGTCATGCTACAGGTGGTACAAATGTAAATGAACACTTGATGCTCTGGAACAGGAACTCAGTGTTTAGGTTTTTCTCTTTCTTCATTTCTTTTTTTTTTTTCCCAATCTCTATGGATTTATTTTGAATACTGAGACTGCTGTCTGTAAAGTTACCAAGTTATGGGTGACTGGAGGGACACTCCACAGCTAATATTTTCACACAGGTGGCTCAACATCGCTGAGGGTTTCAGCAAGTTTAGAAGAGCCCCTGCAAATTCCCACAATGTTTCTCTTTCTGTCACCTCTCATGCTTATCTTTATGTGCTCAGTTCTCCCATCAGTCCCTCAGTGCCCCACAGAGCCATGTGGGGCCAACTCCACACACATTCCCTCTTCATCCCTGTCTGTGCCCATTCTGAAACCTGTTCGAACTCTTATTCTCTGCTTAGAAACAAAGCAACACCCTCCTCTTTTCCCAGTTGGTCCCTTCTTCAGGCGTATCCTTAACCTACACTCCAAGACTTGCACTCCAAATAAAAGAGGAGCCATCAGCACGATGAGAATCAGTAACACTGATCACTCCTTGCTCCTGTCTTTCTGAATCTTGATTTTCATGGTGAGTGATTTTTAGAGTCTCCATTTACATTTCAATTTTCCATGGAGACACTCACCTACCTCCAAACACGCTGCTTCAGGTCTCAGCAGCACTGCAGCCCTTTCACACTTCTAGGAGGGTGAATCAGCTCTGGAAAAGTGTTTATGGAGCCATGTTACTCCTACACTAAGTGTTTTTTTAGGACTTTACCTTTCATATTTTCATTTTTGACTTGCAGGGAAAAAGCAATTAACTACTGCACTCCACAGTTCTGTGACTGATTCTCAGATATCTGTAAACGGAGCCCATCAATCAATTGCACTTAGATTTCCACTGTTGAGAGCACAAAGTGTTCTCATCAGGTAACTTCTAAATGCATAATCAAGGTAGCAGGAAATCATGCCATGATATTTTACTTGTAGCAGCCTATGAAAGCCTCCATTCACTTTTAAATTTGTTTAGCATAATCAAAATATAAAAGGCCACATGTGGATTTTAGGCAACTTTAAATGGTTCGGTTTTATAATACTTGTTTAATTTTCATAATTACCACACATCTGTCCACTCCATTTTAAGGCTCAAGCCCATAAAGCTAGCAGGCATTAGTACGCTGAGGTTGCTTGCATGCCTCTTGGGCAAAAACCTTTTGGTAAACGAGATTAAAATAATCATTTACTTCATCAGCTCTTCCACACACCTCTAGATTCCTTGCTGAAACTGTAGATCCCCTAGTGTGATTTCCCCCCGCCTAAAATTCCCTCAGCACACACTGAAATCATGTTTACTACCCATTCTCAGAACTGGCAATTCATAATGGTTTAATTCAAAATAAAAAAAAAAGAGATGTGCAAGCATACACACACAAAGCGGTAAAACAACAAAGCATTTGGAAAGGAATTTTTAAAAAATGAAAATACTGAAGTGTTCTGTTTCTGATCTGATATAGGGTATCCTTAATGCATGATGATTTAATCTCGGAATGAATTTAACAACTGCTCTCTCATATGCCCACAAAATACGGTTCACATCTCCCTCACAATTCTTTCCTGCCAAGTCTAAATAAGCCAACTGAACAGCTCCATCTTCAAAACTGTTAGCAGAGCAGTTACCACTTTCTCAAAACATAAAATGTGTCCTTGGGGTACACAGTTTCTTTCTTCTACTTGTATCAATTTTGAGCAGACACCACTCCATATGCATTTCTTCATTTACTCAAGGATGATGCACATTATACATGGATTGCAGCAAAAAATTAGAATTAATTAGTGGCAGGATGAAAGCTGTCAGCGTGATTGCACTTTTTATATGCTTCACTTGAGTTTATTTAAAGGTTTTTTTCCCCATGCTAAGGACAAGTCAAAAACAAATCCACATCCACAGCAATGATGCAGCAAACAGAGAAATTTCAAGATCCACAGGAAAATTCCAGTGGCTTAATATCACAGCGTGCTTCATTTCATCATCTAAACAATGAGGATTACTATTCAGTCACTAAAGACTGTACAAATGGGGACACAAGGCAGAGAACTTCTGCTCAGGTGTTTTCAAATGTATTACAGGTACATTCAAATGTGCTGTGCAGCTCCAGCTGAATTAAAGTCAAAAGAAGCTGCAGCCATTGAAGAGATGTTCTACCATTGCTTAGCACTGGAAAACAGGAGGAGCATGGGGACACGGGGCAGTTTGCTGCCTGTAGAACCCAAAGACCAGGTCTTCAGTGATAATCAGCTCAGACCAAGGAGAAAGAGTGGACAAACTTCAAAAACAACACATGAAGGGAAAAAAAATTATCTTTTCCCAAGCTTCAGACAAACAAATGCCTAAGAAGGGTAAAGAGAGGTGGAAGAAAAGAATTAGTTAAAATCAGCTTTGTTCCTGAAGTGCTGGGAAAATTAAAAATTCAATGTCATTAGATTAGCAGACTAGTTACTGGTTTGCACCAGCCACACTTTCCTAGAGAGGAGCACTGTCTTTAGGTCTTTACTGCATCTCCCAGTGTCCTGCAAACTGGTGTTTTCAGCTGGTTCTCATTCAGCACTTACATCAGCATTTCCACCCTTCTCTGAGCTTACTTGCTTCTGTTTGCCTCACACCTCTTCTGTTTCAGACAGGGTGTTATCCAAACCTGGCAAAAGACAGCAAGAGAGGGTGAAGCCACAACTTGTTTTCCTGAATTTTTTGATTTTTCCTTTGTTTGGCTTCAGCTTCACTCATTCCGTTCCTGTTTTGCCCATGGGACTATGGAGCATTTCTTCTGCCACTACATCTCTTAGCAGCACTGTCTCTAAATGTAGAAAGATGTTTTTAATATTCTTTTGAAAAAATACCTCAGGAAAGTTAAGCTGGGCTTTTCAAGGGACATTTATTTAAGCTACCAACCCTCTACATTTGCAGAAAGTCTCTGACAAATACATTTTATTGGTTTACCAGCCATAATAGCATTTCATTTCTGCATCAAAGTAAATTCTGCATGCATTTTGTTCTCCAAACAACAAGAATTATTATTATTGCTTTCTACTTATAGAGAACACAAGTAAAAGGAGCAAATGCTTTAGAGGCAAAACTCACAAATACCCAAGCTGTTTTGTTGGTTTTGCATTTTTCATTTCAAACCAACACTTCCCATTCTCTTAACTGTTTCCAGTGGGGATCATCCTGCTTTGGATCTAATGTTCAAAAGATGGATTTTCCAGAGGAACACCCCAGGCTGCTGAGGGGCCACAAATCTTGGACACAGTCAGGGCTGAATGAAGTCAAGGTAGCAAAGAGCAAGACTCAGAGGCTTTGGAGCCTCTTCTAGTCACCCTTTTGCACTTCACCAGTAAAAAACCAGGGAACTTGAGCCAAAAGGCAGCCACATGAGCTGGGGCTGTTATAAAGAAAATTACAAAGGCCAAAAAATCCTTGACAGCTACAACAGGAACTCAATTCCTGGCACGAGCTGCTCACCGAGCTGAACCACCACATCTCATTGCACAGGGGCTTTTCATCCACGAACCCCTCCATCCTTCCAATCCTCCTGCTGATTAAAGCTCAGACCTTTCCTCCCCACCTGTTAGGAGGCTCCTCTGTCCCTCACACGCACAGATTTTTCAGTCCTGTGTCCCTGTTGCAAGTCTCCATTCCTGCCCCCCTTTGGGATGGGCGCTGCAACTTTTCCACACACCCACTGTAATGGACACACAGAGATGCACACACTGGTGTGTCCTTTTTAGCAGCAGATGGTACATTTTTTCAAGGACTATTCAATCCTGAAAGCTTTTTTCTTTCCTCCCACACAACTCATTTCATCCCAGATAACAGCATTTGTCATGCCCACTCTCCATTATCCCGGTGTTTTCTTTCTCCCGTGTCACTTCCAGCAGTGATTCACAAGCCCACAAATTATACTGTCATTACTTATATTTGTTTATGAAACTGCCAACAGATGGGTAATGGTCTTCCAAAATAAGTTACCTCCAGGCACCACATATTGGCAAAGTACAATGAAATGCTTTTGTTTATACCCTGTGCTCCTCTTTCTGATACAAGAAAAGTGCCTTCGATGATTTCTGAAAGTCTTTCTGACTCAACTGCTGTTCCTCGGTGGAGTCAGTTTTCCAAAATATTGTAGACCTTACCCTCTGTGGTCTCCTGGTCAAACACAGGAAGCCAAGATTCAGTGTTTCTCTTATTCTATTTTCTAATTAGAAACAGCCAGAAAAGACCATTTCTTTTGTGGCTTCAAAAAAAGTTACAAAAAATGGTGTACTACTCTAAGAAGTTATATCAGCACAGCCAGAGATAGTCATGAAAGAAAGGAAAAAAGGACAGATTTGTAAACTAATGGGCTGAAATTGAATACATTTGGAAATAATCTCCAAAACACCAACAGCACACTGAAGAGCTAAATGCTTCCACTCATCACATACTTTTCCAGATTTTTTTTTCCTAATGTAGTCCAAGTCTAATGGTGTCCTTTTTCTCCTGTACACCTTTGCTATACATTAGCACTTTGTTTCTGTGAAGCCAAATGGAATAAAAAGGTGAATTCATTATGAAATGACCAAAAATATTTGATTTTTGCTTTATGTTTTGCCCTTTAGTCAGAACAAAATGCAAATGCACATCTTCCTTTTAATTATTTTCTAGACTTGCCTATTTTGAGTAACCATATCTCCCTCTGAGGCTTCTTCAGACTCATGCAAGACTGATTTAGGACTGAATAGAAACATCCCTGGGCAAATTATAAGGATTAAAAAAGAAATATTAATTCAACTTGAATCGTGGTGGTTTGAATGTTACTATAGTTACTCAGCATTTCAGTAAAACTCAATATTAAAATATCCCTGAAGTTCTTGTCTTAGCAGACAAGAAACTCAGAAAGGCACTGGAACTCTCAAAAGGTGGATTTTGGAACTGTTTTGGAAGGGTAATGGTCTTCAATTCATTTCTGATGTAATGAACTTGGAAGAAGAAAACCTTATCACCATTGTAATGAATGCAAGTGTTCTGATTTCCTTCGATGATTTTTTTGGTACATCAGTTATTTTACTTTGAAATGGGCTAACTAATGGTTTCCTTCAATCCGTAATAAATTCAGTAGCAACTCTGAATGAATCACCCACTTATGATGCTGTTATGCCTTTTTTCTGTGAGTATCCCCCCTTGATGACTCCCTAAAATCTCAAAGCAGCATGGTTTTCCTGACAGTGAAAGTTCCAAAACACTAATTAAAAAGTTTACATGGTTATAATATATATTAAAGCAGCAGGTTAGTAACCAGTAAAACAGTTGCTAAATAGTTTTTGTGGGGTATTTTATACCATTTAAATTTCTCTTTTTTAAAAGAAGCACATAAACAAGCCAAACTGCAAGGCTCATTTGTACCCTCCAGCAGTCCTGGAAATCAGGTTGTTTTCTCAGTGTATTTAACTTGCAAGTCACTGCAAGACAATCCCTGACACACCTACTCTTCCTTCCTGTTCTCTCGTTTAGATTTTTTTTTATTTGTTCTTTAACATTTTTGGAGTTCATTTCTTTACAGAGTGCCAGTAGACAGAGTATTGAAAGAGACTGATCTGTAGGTCCAGACAAGCACAGCAGAGATCAGAACCTGGCTGTAAAAGGCTGAATCACTACCCTAGAAGACACAAAATTCTTTAATAATTCCAAGAAAGTGCTAGGTGTGCTCAGCCCATTGCTTTAAAGACCAGTTCCTTGCTGTCCAAAATCCATGTACTGCAGAAATCAAGGCCTGGGTGACAGACCAACAAGAAAGAAAAAGACTATCATGTAAAAAGCATTTTAAAAATATTCCAGTTGCAGACGTCACATGGAATAGAATCTGAACCATATAAAGTCCAGTTCTGGAGTTGAAATTGTATCTTGGATATCCTGTTTATTAAGATTTAAGTTCCTCAGTGGTCTGCAGATTTCTTGACGGGCTGAGGGACCATTGCAGGAATGAGGTGTGTGCTGAAGGGATTTCCATGAGATCCCTCCTTTTATGACATTAGTAACACGATATTTGACTACAGTCTCACCTCCACTTCTCCCAAAATTATAAATTGGCATTGTTTTCAGCCAAAATTCCAAACCTAAAGCCAACACTCATTGGCACAGTTCTGAAGCTCCACTAGATGTCTAAAGTTCCCGGGCTGTAGGAATCACATTGCAGCACATACAATAAAAACTTCTGAATGCTGTAATAAATACACTTCCAGAAAATATAAAATAATAATAATAATAATAATGAGAATGGTCACATCTCTTTTACAACATCATCACAGCAAAAGTCAGGAACACAATGCACTGAACATAATTACTATACTGGAATGTCACATTAATGACCATGCTGTACACCGAAAGACAACTTTCCCAAAGACTCATATCTGCATTCTGCCATTTTTGAGTCTCTGGCAGGACTATTTGCAGTGCATGTGCGTGGAAAATTGATATATTCTGCACATTTAGTGCTCTTTTAATGATGTTTGTTACATTCATCAGAATAAAAGACTTCAGTTTTTGAATATGCTTGTTAGCTCATCCCACTGTATAAATCCATGTACTAAGCCAGCCTAGAAGAAAGCTAGAGGCAGACATGGAAAAAATGGGCTTATTCTCAGATTAAAAAAAAAAAAGGGTATTTTCTTATATAAGTAACAGTGAATAAACATTTTTATGGTGGGTTACTTACCAAAGTACAAGTCGTTTTCCATGTGTTCCAAAGATAAAGGGGAAAAAGGCAGGGAAAGTGTATTACAGAGAAGAACAAGTGTATTGTCTCACAACAGATTTGCTGCTTAAAAAGAAAACCTTACACCAAAATAAAAAATACATCTAATAAGCCAATGCCACACATCCTTCATTAATGTGGAAAAAAATCACCTTTTTAGAGAAAGTAAGTTTTTACTCCTGATTTTAAGGTATACAGGAGGCTAATTTAAAGAGTTTAGATTTCTTGGGAGGGATATTGCAGCAGGCTGAAAAAGAATGGAGACAAATGTTGATTTCTAGAGGTGCTTCTTTTGTCACATTTCAGTTTCCAGGAACTTGGAAGTTTTCAGATATTCTCAGAGGATATTCAGAATATCTCCTGCACACAATGAATTTATCTGTCCCTTATTGGCTTTTTGGTTCATCCTTCTCCAAGGCTTCTCAAGAAAATTAATCTGAAACATAGCAAAAAGAAATTAGAGTCAGAGGTGGAAGAATATGCCATATATTCTGGGCAGAAAGTAGAAGAAATTGTGATTCACTATCAAATATTATAATGGATGGGAGAACAAATTCATAAATTCAAGGCAAGCTTGTTTTCTTATGCATCATAAAAACACATTACTTCTTAAAAGGTGGATTTATTATCTTTGGAATCAGATAGCCAGCCTTGCCAAGGAAAAACAGAACATCCTCTGAAGGATACTTGATAGCAGTGAACCACAGAATTGCTGCTACTGCTAATAATCCTAATAAGAAGAACAGAAGATGAACTGACATGAAAAAAAAATCTGAAAATATAATGTTGCTACAAATAGCATCAATAAAGAGATCAAGTGAAACCGTGACAGAGGCAAAGACAAATGTAATTAACTCACACTGCAACTTTAGAAATAGGCAGAACTAAGGCACAGGATGTGGGTTGTCCTGAGAATTGTGTCTCCACTTATAACCAAGGTCCATTTCTTCTTGCCTGAATGATTAACTCTTTATTTCAAGCGTTGCTAAGACACTCTGACCAAAACTGAAAAAAAAACAAACAGAACTGACCCTTCGATGATCTTTTACAACAGGTCTTTTTGCATTATTTCACTGTATAAGAGAGGCTAAAAGGAAAAGGGAAACAGTTCAGGGAGAATAAAGAACCAGAGCTATCAAAGTAACGATATGTTAGAAGTTAGAAAAAGTCTTCAAGAATGATCTCTGGGGAAATAAGTAGAAATATAGAGAGAAAAAAAAACGGAGGAGGGGGGAAAGGAGTATGTCCAGATCATTACCTCTAGCTTAGCAAGGCAGAAAAGATGAAATACTTGCAGATCTGGGAAAAGAAAGGAGAAACTAAGATGTTATCTTGACAGCACCCTTCCTCCAGCTATGTGATAATCGCTGAGACAGAGCAGACAATCATTTAGTGCTACAAAGACGACAATTATCTCTCTGTGGCATTTGGCCAAGCCACACTAACTCATTGCAGGCTGGATTGGACTTTCTCTAAAAGCCCATATTTTTTACTTCCAGTCAGACAGAAAGACATGTACCCTTGTCTAAAATGGGTGCTGTGCTCTGCAGACAGACACAAACAATTGGAGCTCGTGGATCCTAAGGAACCATAAAAGAAAATATCAGGTTTAAACGGAAGGGAGATCTATTGATAGAATCCAACTGATTGACTGGGCTGTGACAATGCACAGAAAAGAGGGAAAGAAAAATTAAAAAACTGTTGCAAGAGAAGGAATGAGAAAAGAAGGAAGAGAGAAAGAAAGAGGGGAAACAGATTGTGGGAAGGGCAATGTGAAGAACTCTTGGTAGAGCAAGGTGGGGAGGAGAACAGAGATGGAGAGGCAATGAAACGGGCAGAAGATGGGATAAATAAGGAAAAGTTACACAGCATATGGACTTGTGTAGTTTCCACTGATTTGTGTGGAAACTAAATCAGTTTTAGTTTTGAGCTAAATCAGTTTTAATTTTGAGCTGCTCTGACTGAACACCACACTGCAAACACTTTGGAGGTGTCTGAGGAGGTGTGACACCAAGTGCTGCCTCCTGTGGGCTTCAGCCTCCCCAGGCAGGTGCTGAAGCTTTTCTGACACTTTTAGAGACAGGACACCAAATGCTCTTTTAATGGGGGTCATGGGGATGGGAGAAGACACTTCATTTCCAAGCCTGAATAGAAGACTGAAGCTTTCTTTCAGCTACCTAAATGGGTTGTAAATTCACAGGTATTTTTGTTGCTTAAACTGAATCATACTTTACATGTATTAACCCTTCTATTACTAATGTCTGGCAGTGGCAGCACAGAGACAACAGGAGCACACAAAAATATATTCTGCTGGATTGATTTTGATGAAGGTGCAGAGTCTTTGCCATTAGCCAAAATTAAAACCTGAATAGCAAAAAAGCTTAGTTTATCAGCAGGGAAAAGAGGCAAAGAGATGCGAGAAGAATTACTTCCTTCAAACTCTACCACTGCCGTCACATTAAACACCTTGCTTCATTGGCAAGTTCTGTAACCTGAGGAATATCGTGTCTCGATCTTATTGGCAACATACATTTAAATTTTGATAGGGTTTTTTCACTTGCTGCATCTGTGCATTCACTGTTGCCCATATAAGCTTGTTAACAAATCTTTTATTCTGTTATCTCAGTTGTAATTAAGCCTAAATAATTATTTAAGCTTGAAAAGCATAAAGGGCAGCATTGAAACTTACCTTGCCCTAAGTTTGTTTCAGCTGGGACACCTTTTAAGTGAGAGATATATAAACGTAGACCATGACTGAGTGAAGTGTGTTGAGCAAATTTCAGCACAGAAGATGACAAAGTGACTGAATGAGTTGTTGGGACATCTAGATAACTTAGAGTAAACAGATAATGAACAGCACATCTTCAAAGGAGTCTGCCTGAAATATTTCATCAACATCCACGAGCAACAAACACCCACAGAAGTAAATCAGTCACCAGCCAATGGAGGAGTACCGAGTACTACTTTTCCAACACATCTGAATTTGAAAAAAGACCTACTTAATTGTGTTATGACAGACAGCCCACCAGAAAGAGAACAGATATCACTGAAATAAGCAGAATCATAGAATCATTAAGGTTGGGAAAGGTCTTTAAAATCCGTGAGTGGACCATTAACCCAGCATTGCCAAGTCCACCACTAAACCATGCTCCTAAGTACATCATCTGTGTGTTTTGTGATCATTTCCAGGGGTGGTGATTCCATTTCCCTGGGAAGCCTGTTTCCAGTGCTTGCCCACCCTTTCAGTGAAGAAATTTTTCCTGATATCCATTATAAGGCTCCCCTGGTGTACCTTGAGGCCATTTCCTCTCCCCCTGTCACTTGTCACCTGGGAGAATAAACTGACCCCCACCTGGCTACACCTTCCTTTCAGGTAATTGTAGAGAAGAGCTTCCTCTTCTCCAGGTTGAACACCTTCAGTTCCCTCAGCTGTTCCTCGAACTCATGTTCCAGACCATTCCCCAGCTCCATTGTCCACCTCTGGATGTGCTCCAGCACGCAAAGCCAAAAGCCACATGCGTAATAAAGGCATATAAGGAGTTAGACACTGAAAATTCCACCTGGAATACAAACTTTCATTATAAGCATCATAACTAATTATATTAATTACTAAAAAATTAAAATTGTGGATGATATTTTTTAACATAGATGTAAAAGGTAAGTTAACATGTTTTAATTAAGATAATTATGAGAAATGTTTTATCCTGTCCACAGAGGGAATTCTTACTGCAAAAGTAAACAGCAGAAAGGGAATCAGATAATTAAATCACAGTCAAAGTGATCTAGAATAACAAATGTTCTTTGTATTACCAGTAGGTCTTATTTTGAAGACAAGAAATTTAGAGAGACCTCTAGATCCTGAAGACATCTAATAGCAAATAAAACTTGGGAGAACTTGATAATAGTGTTACAACTGTGTCAGAACCAAGAGCCATCTAACACAGCTTTACTCCCACAGAGACAGAAAAAAAGCCCTTCCACCCAAAGACTGCAGGTACCAATATCAGTAAGACACAAAAGTAAATTAAACTTTCCTTTTTTCCAGACAAACCTTGAAGATACTATAGAAGTTAATAAGTATTTAACCTATCATTTGACAATAGGTTCATAAGACTGAAAATTAATAAATTCATCAATAAAAATGACAGGGCAGAACTAATACCGAAATAATAGAAATCTACTTGCAAATGGCAATGAATTGCACATTCTTCATCACATAAGAGTGGGTACCCCAATTCTCTGGAAATGTAACAGTGTGTAATAATATAATTTGTGCAAATATCAAAGAACTCCTGTCTCTAGCAACACAGGATTTACAAAGCTGGATTAGAAAAATCAATGGCTAGAACAGGAAAAGTATGCAGCTTTAAAAGAGAAACTCTTGGCAGAGCTTAGCTACACAAGAGTTAGAATTACAATCCTGAAAATCCTCACTGTTCAATTACCACATTCCACAGAAACAGCTTAATTCAGTGCATATTGATGCTTCCCTGTGGACCCGACTGCACGTGCAGAAGTGCCTCTGTTGTACTAGACTTGAGCAGCTTAGCTCAAGCTTATCCCTAACTGGGATCCAAATTCAGGCACCTCATAGCCTGTGGTTCCTAAATATGCCTCACTCACACCAACAGACTCAGGTGCCCCAGGAGACGCACTTGCTACTCACCAATTTATTTTGCAATTGCAATGGTCATACAGGTGCTCAATGGGCAGAGCACTGGAGCAGGAGAACAGCATCCAACTGCTCTTTGAAGATTCCCATCAGTCAGAAGAGCACATTCACCTGTGGTCAACGGGCTGTTTTGTACAAGGACACATCCCACCCAGCACATCTGTATCTCTGGGGGCCCAGCTCACCAAAATGCAGCACTTCAATTAAGGTTGGCCTGGGGGGAAAGACCACTGCAAAAACTACACTTATTCTTCTTTTCTCCTTGTGGTCCAAAAAGTTTTTACGTCTTATATTGAGGTGCAGCACCACTAAGAAGAATAGAAGATTATTGCTATGACACCACTTCTAGGAAGGTTTGGGAATTCAAATTCCTCCCAGGAAAGCAGAGGAACCGAGATATAGTTTCTCACATTCTGCATTTATGCTCAATTCATCAAGACAAAACCCTGCATGCGTTTTGCTTTTTTCCAGGCAGATATTTCCCAGGTGTCTCACTAAGTTATTTTGAGTTCTTTTAAGAAATCAAGCACCTAGGTATATAAGTCACTTGTTACTAACCTGTAAAGAGAAGTATCATAGACTTAGCACAAAGGCCTCTAGATGGTGACATTTTAGAAGGTCTACGATAGTGATCAGATTTCTCAAACCTTTGCCACATGGGAATGGATATTTCCAGGAGCCTGAGAAGAATTACCTTACCCTATTAAAAACCAGGTCTCATGTTTGTTTCTCCAGACAAAGTGGACTCCTCAGTGCTTATTAAAACTTGCTGAATGCTCTATATAGATATTCCAGACATGTCTCTAGTATTTTACTTTCTAAGGAGACATTACTTTCCTCATTTTGATTTCAGACAAACCATATCCTGAAGATAAAAACAAGAGAAGGAAGCTCGTTTTGCATGAGAAGCAGAACAAGTCAAAAATTACTTTTCAGTACACTGGAATCAATAAAATTGTCGCGTAATTGTGCAACTTAAAGCCTAACTGGGTTTTTTATGTTTTCTAGTGCTTGCACTGCAATCCAATAAAGTGGCAGCAGTGGAATAGAAATTATTCACAAGTCAAAAACTACGCAAAAGAGAAAAGAAATTACACAGTCAGTAAATATTTTGCTATGACTATTTCTTCCCTTTTTGAGAAAGCAGAACTAAAACAATTCCTTAAAAGTTCTCTTGAAACCAATAAATCTCCAAAACAACTGAAAAAAGTCCTTTTAAGACACTGTTATTTCAGTTCCTTCACTCCAATAGTTCTGTATTACTGCATGGGTCAGTGGAAGGGTTTCAGAGATGATCCACTGTCTTTGTCTGAACCATCTCTGCACGTACAAAATCAATAATTAAACCACAAAAGTTTCCAGAAATAAGCAAACAAACTAATTACAGTACTTCAGCTTTAATTAGCATGAAGTGTTTTCCAGACACCGCAGCTATTTATCACTGTTGAACTAACAGTACTCTTTCAAGCTCAGGAGTTGGCCTCGTGCAGACTAAGCAGAATCACAGCCAAGGACAAAGGCTTTCATTCATGCTGCTGGACATCTCCACACGCTTTGGGGTTTGTGTCACACCAGTAAATCCTAACACTTAGTCCACTGGGCCTTTGTCTCAAATTGCAGGATATTCTTAGATTAGACCACACCTACTTGTAACTACTCTCAGAGGACAAAACAGGCATTTTCAGGAAGCTGAGGTGACCGAGTTCCCCCAGTGCAAGGGAGAACGTGTTATAAGGCAAATAATCAGCCACAGGAAAGCTTGGAGAGGTGCATTTCTCCCATATTCTCTGTTGACTTCACTACATCTGTGAGAACAAACACCAGTGAGGGAACAAAGGGCAAAGATAAATTGTGCTGTGGTGTCTTGGCTTTCCACCCTCCTGCACTTGATGGGTGCACAGACGGAGTCATTGGGTGCACAGACAGAGTTATTGATTCCATAATGCCCTCAGGCCAGGGAAGCAAAAGCACAAGGCTGTGGGGCTGGAGGAAGATGGGAAGAAGCCTTAGAGAAGAGCTGCATACAGGCATATTATTTAATTCCTCGGATCACAATAGTGTGACGTTGTTCTTACCAGTTATTCCTGTGCAGTTTAGACCCCAAATACATCTAAATGAGGAATTCCCGTGTATGTTATAATCTAAACCCATTTTGCATGACTCCAAATGGAACATTCAAGTGTGAAATGGGGGAGGTTCATATCCCTCACATTTCTGCAGGCATGTTAAAAATGGAGAAATCCAAATCAGCAGTTACCTCTTCAAACAGAGCCCTGTGTCAAAAATACAGACACCAGAAGAGCTGCCCTCACTCATCTGAGCTCCTGTGTTGAGTCAGTCACACCTGGGCAGTGTGCACAGATGGAACACTGTGTATAGGAGCAGGTCACAAACACGTGGCCAGAGGTTGCCATTGTAGGCAAAACGTAGCCATAAGGCTGGTACTCAGGTCTGCTGTGAGAGGCTCCAACCATAAAAGGGAATTGGATCAAGGGAAATGATGTTTTGTAAATGATTGGCATCCATAAACATTTATGCAAAGTAGGGCAAGATTTTGCCATGTCTCTGCCATCTCTCCTGCTAGACTGCTATGAATCCAAGCTTTAGAGTAACAGCTAGAAATCCCAGGACCCAAAGCACAGAGCCCAGGACATTTCAGTAATCTTTGAAACATGTTTTCTACTTTTCTATAGAAAAAACAGAGGACGAAGATTTTCAAAACCAACCCAAAACTTTCTTTGACTCTTGAGTTGCAATGCAGATTCCAGATGCTGTGCTGTCCTGAGCACAATGTAAGCACTTTCAGTGTGTCAGAATTTCCCCAGCACAAAAAAGCTGAATTTTCAGTTGCTCTCCTGGCAGCTCACTTTCAGATCAGATGCATTTTTCAGCTGAAACAAACACATGCTTTTGCAAATACAGTTTTCTTGTTCAGTTGGGGTAGTGGAAAACAGCTTATGTGCAGACATTTTGTGTCAAAACCAACAAGATAATTTTCTGCATACTGTTTTAAAAAGAGCAATCCAAAGCTTTTCTATTAATATTAATGAGCTCTGTTCACTTAAATACCCAGTAAAGAGAAGAGAGAATGGACAGTATCAGTGCACAAACAGTCAGCAAGTCTTACAAATTACAGAAGCCCTGAGGAAAATTCACGTGCTAAATGAGTCAGTGCGTGATTGGAAGTGACACATCAGGGAAGCATATTCCATTCCATTTAAATTATTGTCCTTCTTTAGGCTCTTATGCTGTTTATGATGGATTGTATTTTGTTTGCCAGAGATTCCGTGGTTTCATTGTTAGCAAGTGTGCATCTGCTGCTTCAGCACTCCAAGGTACCAGCTTCAATCAGTATAATATTCTCATTAAATTAAAATGTTTATAATGTCTACCATGCCGATACAGCAGGGAAAGAGGATAATATAGGTCAGTTCATATCTCAGTTAAATCACAGGTATGGGCTTTTAAATGGCAAACAATGCTTTTATTAACACAAATATTACCCACATCCAAGTCTCACGTGTCTTTGGTTATGGCAGAGGCTTGGTACCAAGGGTACAATAGAATATATTTATTCTGCTAAATGTGGTGCCAGACTGCCATTAGTAAAAGGTATAACCCCTTGAAACAAAGGCAGGTCACATCTTCACGGTTTTGGAGCATTTTTGCAGTACTAGTCTTGAAGAGCACTCATGAGAAATCAAGCAGTGCCGTGCCTTGTCCACAAATGGGATGTTTGTGGAAGACCTTTTCCCCCCTCTTTTATTCCAAGTCTTTGCTGAAATAAGACAGTCCTTAAACTTCCCATTAAAATGTGCCTCCAGTCTGCACAAGTCCCAGCTGGGCTTAATGTCACCCAGACTTGGTTTCCCTCTCTTTCCACTGCTCTCCTTTCTTTCTCCCTCATCACACCCACACAGCCTCAGATCCAAAGGACTCCATCCCTAAAAAAGTAGGGGAAGAGGGAAAAAAACATCCACTGATCACCCCCGATGATTCGTTCACTCATTCACGTTCCAACTATCTGTAGTCAGTAACTTCACCTCCTGATTTAGTAAAAAGCAAACACCAATGGTGAGCTACAGGGGAGGTAAGAGTACAGATTGTTCCTCCAAGTGTGCACATTAAAACCTCAAATCCTGAATGAGAGCATCTCAGATGGATCAAAACAATCCATCCAATTTAGCACCCTCATGGAAAAGTTCCTTACATCCCTTTTGCTTCCCCAAAATGAGGTTTAACACACACTCATGAACACATTTTGAAATGCTCTCAAGCTCATGTATAATCCCTTATTGAAATATTTCTGGTGAAAAGGTGGAAAAAACACTGGAATTATAGATACTCTAGTATTAATATCACCATGAGTACCAGTATAGTCACCACAACTGTCAGTACAGAGGGTACATGTGTCTACAAAGCTGACTCAACTATTATCAAAGAAACCTTGCAGAGAACCTGCAAGAAAAGCTAAACTTGGGAAGAAAGCATAGCCTGAATTTTCATTTGTGCATTAGAAACTAATAGGGATAAATTTGAGAAGAGGTGACTATGCAGTTTTCTGACCAAACAGCCTTTATAACAGTCATATGTTCACTGCCTCAAAAAAAAATTCATATCCTGAACAGGTTAGAAATAATTTTACTTCCTTGCATTCCCCATGATACTGGTTTTGTTGTCTCTTCATTTTCAAATACTACTAATTCTAAGTACCTCTATTTGCAGGAATAACTATTTATCACAGATTAAGCCTGCCATCAAGGAACTCTAAAAATCAGGCATCATATCAAGAAGATTATCCAGAAATTTCTCTCAAGATTTAACTATGATGAGCGTTGAGCATCCAATACACTCACCGGTGCCCAAGGTACCTAGGAGCATGTCTAGCATGTTCCTCACAGGAATCCAGCTCATTTACAGAAAATCACAGAAATCCTGCTACCTTTGCCTCTCCACTACTACTTCAGAAAACCAGTGAGGAAGTCATTAATATGAACTATTTTCCTAAGATTAACTGATAAGGGCAGGAGGTATGAAGAATGCAAACATCACTGCTGAAGAGCTGTTAGGAGATAATACTTATCCAAGAGCCACCTAAATGAAATTTTAAGAGATCCTGAGCCTCTTCCAAGTGACACTCAGCAGTATTTCAGGGAAGCAATCTATACAAACCTGTACCTAACACTCTCTGAGCCTCCAGAGATAAAATTATTAAAGCTCATGCGCTAGTCTTGAAATACATGTGAGAAGACATCAATCTTCCCTGCAACAGGCAGAATTTCACACATTAAAAGTTCTTTGAGGACTGTGCAGGTTTTGCAAGTTTCATAGAATACAGCTTTTTAACTAATCCTGCTGCTGTGAACTACTGCACCTTGGCTGAGCCAGTGACGATTTCCACAAGAGTAAGGGAAAGGAAAACAGTGCAAAAACTTTGGAGTCCTTAAAAAGTAATAAAAGTAGATAATGTTCAATCTGTAGCAATCACACTCCCAGACCTCCAGCTTTGGAGAATCGTGTCTAGAAAGAGGATTCTCTTATTTTCATAAGAGAGTAATAGTAGCAAGACAATGGCAAAAGAAGTGATTTTTAAGAGAAGGTACCAAGTTTTCCACAAGGACTGGAAAATGAACAGGGAAGTGCAGAGTGCCGAAGTTGCTTGAGTTTAAATATATATTTAATGACCTAATTTTTTTTTCAGAAATGAAGCTTGTGCTTTAAGCAGGCTCCAAAATACTTGCTGTAAGGTAATCATACCTGTTTCAGAGGTTTTGCCTTAAAATTAGTGACTGATACTCTTGAGTTCAACCCCATAGTAACATGGAGCTATGGTTTGGGTTTGATTCTACGTGGCCACAAATTACCTCCTTATTTTAGTCATTTTCTGTAGAGATGATCACAGCGATCAATTCTGACAGGTCATTATATATATCTATATAAAAAGAACAGTGAAATAAAACCCACCGATTAACACTGCACATTCATTTTGGAGGAACACACTGCTGCCACAAGGGATTGTATCACGTGCAAGGGATGTGTTGCTTTCTTTGGAGATTAACACCTCAGCTGTCTCTCCATTCTAAAGATTATTTTACCATAAACAGAAATGCAACAGTTTGGAAATTTCCAACACTTTTGCAGAATTGTTGGGCCAGAATCCCTTGATCTGAAAGGCCACTGGATAATCAAAGAGATCTGAGCAAGAGAGATCCAGGATGATGTATCAAGGCCTTAAAATAGTCCACCACAAAAGTCAGCAACAAAGGCACTCTACAACTTTTCAGGGAGTGAATCAGCCTCAAGCCCATAGAGTAAAAATGACATACTGGTTTTCTTTGTCACACTTATGCCTTCTAAAACTCATAATTCACCACAACTTTCCTCTTCCCTTGTTTCACAACCCATATAAAAGTCAAAACAGTCAGTCCAAAATAAAGATAAAACAGAATTTGTGTCTGTGACCTTGAGGACACAGAATTATGATGTTTGCTTTTTCCTTTTTACATTTGCTGGCTAAAAATAATTAATAAATAATACATTGACTGTTACATTTTGGAGGAAGCTATGTTTTGCTGATCTTCATGGTTTATTTCCCATCATGGGACACTAGGTACTTTTGAGGTTCTGTATACAGCAGTCCTGTGAAAATAAATGTTCTTTAGGAAATACACGTGGTTTTCAATAAAGAAGCAGATAACTGATATTTCTAAGCAACCAACTCAGTCAAAATCCACAGGAGCTTGAAAATAAGCATCTAAAATTAGAATGGCATATGAGGCTACTGAGGTAACATTTTCTTTATAATGTCATTGCCTTGTTCCCCTGTGAGCAGAAATAAAAAAAAAATACAGGAAGTGGCATATTTTGAAAGATTTTCTTATATTGCATTAGCAACTACCCTTTTCATTTAGCATTTTTCATTTAAATTGTTAATATTGATTTTTTAATATACACAATCCAGTACAACAGTCACTTGTGGAAGGCTTTGTTCATAATTGCAATGACTTCTGTATTGTACTAGGGAAGATGAATATTGATGTCACTGCATCAAGAATTTATAATGCAATAAAACTCTGTTCCATACAGAACAGAATTGTCATTGTTCTCCAGCCTCATTCCATTTGAGTAGTTAGAATTCACGCCCTGTTAGAATAGATGGGTGACTTTCTTACTGTAAATTGTATTTTTGCAGAAACAGTCTATGAGCATATGTTACATTTGTTACATTCAACATGTAGAATTAATTCTACAGAATTAATTTTACCTTTACAGACAGTAGATAGACAAATATGTGGCAAAAGCCACTAAACAATGTGATTCTGGGCTGATTTTTGCACTTCCTGAGGGACAAAAGTGATAAATACTGTAATTAAAGCCAAAAATAGTTAAGTTTGATAGAGACAAATATCTGAAGCAAACTTTAAGAGACTATTGCTGTGCATTACTAATTTAGATTATTACTTATATAGCAGCAAATTAGTTGCTTATCACAATACCTTTGTCATCAGTAAGTAGCAAAGAGTAAATCCTGCCATGTTTACTTCAAGTTACAAATCGAAATTAAAAATCAACAGGTGTACAAGCAGTTTTGCATCTTCTTGGTCAAGTTATGTGACCCACCATTTGTGAATGGTAAAGATTGTTGTGGATACGAATCTGCTGCTCTTCAGGAAAACCATGGGCAGAAAGGGAGCCATAATCTAAAAGAATTCAGGGAAAGGCAGCATTGTCACAGCAAATGGAGAGCTGGACATGAGAGGCATATTTAGGTAGGCACAGGACAGAGAATGAGATGAACATGTAATGAAAGAGTCACAAGGAAGAGGAAAGACCCTCCAATTTTCTCCTTCAGTCCAATCTCACGCAGGAAATAGAGGAAGAGAAGTTTTGGATTTATGCTAAAAAAAAAAGAAGCTCCCAATCTACAACTGTGAGTCATGGTTTGAAGGAACCCCAGCATCTTCACCTTCCAGCCTAACAACACTGATTCCTCACCTACATTTAAGGCCACCTTCTTAAATATGGAATATTCTCCCTCATACCAGTGGCAAGCATTCCACTAGTTTGACTCAAGCAATGTTCACCCCAGAGTAACAGCAAGTTCATGGTCCTGCAGTATTACATTTCCAAATTTGTAATCAATGGAAAAGAAAACTTATGCTGTTCAAGTATTTCTTGCCCTAGAATATCCCAAATTATTAGATCTTTCCAGTATTATGTACAAGAGCAGGTTAATTAGGGGATTACCAGCAGTTCCTGCTGCACTTTGGGTCTCCATTTCCCAATTTATTACTGTTGACCTCATGGGCTGTGTCAGCTCTGCCCTGATACAGAGGCACTGAAAGCACCCTCAGCCACATTCCTGGCTGCCCATCCCATCTCCCTCCCAGAATGCAATGAAAACACCCCAAGAAATCAAACCTTTATGAAGTTCCATACACTTTCATATTAAATGTGAGTGAACCAAAATTAATTATTAATTTTTCTTTCAAATATGCTTCATGAACCTTATACTAAACATCTTATATCTTCCTAATAAGGAAATTAGAGGGTTTAATGTTAATCATAAGGATTTATTTCTCAATATTACACTCTACCTGAAAAAGTAGGTCAATACATGTAATGATTTATGTGAACCCTTATTAATTACTTTCCATTGTTATCATGATTGAGTGCAACTCATCATTGAAACCTAATTTCCACTTTTTTCAACAAAAGTTTAAAGGGCAAAATGGTTTCTTATCAGTCACCCTGATATTTATTTCCAACAATACAGACTGAAAAATTATGCTAATTATGAAAGACATTTTTATGAATATCTAGAAAAAGATTTTTACTGAAAAGTCACAGGTTTGATTAATGGAAAACTGAGACAAGGAAGCTTCTTGTAATCTTATTCTCATGAAGAGTTTCCATTTGTTTCATGCAAAATATCTTGCAAGTTAGGCAAAATAAATGAGTCAGTGTCTAATATTTAGTTGCAACTACAAAGATGTTTATACAGATCTTATTTCATTTACCTAACAAGAAAGGGTTTATTTTCTTAATAGCTTGTCAAGGAATCTTATCTTCTGTTTTAAAAGGTCAATCACAAATAAAATTGTATATTCAGTTACTCATCAGCACTCTTCTATAACATGGACAAATTCTTGACTCCAACTAGTCAACCATCCTTTTCATTTGGCAAAATAAAACATTTTCTGGAGATTATTTTTAAAATCAACCACTTTTAACTACTGTTGTTGCCTACTGGTACCCAAAATAGTTTGTCTTTCCAACAAGTACTGTTTCCTCAGTGTTAATTGTGATGTTATTTTGGCTGTTCCACAGCTAAGGAGTTGCAAACACGTCCTTTGCAGCCTCTTTTTCCAGGATAAAGCACCAGGGATCCTCCATGTGGAGGATGAGCACAAGCTGGACTGGCAATGTGCTGTCCTTTCAGACTCCCCACAGAAAAAAGGAGTTCCAGGAGAAAGGGGGTGCTGTGGAAAGGTTGTCACTTGGTGTGACAGATCACGGGTGTGTCTGCTCTTTCCAGACATTTCCTGCACAGTAAGACATCACAGCTGGCATTGCCTTTTCCATGGTCTGAAAATTTCATCTAGAGTCTGAATTGTATCTCTCCATATATCTCTATTTTCACAAACACTTTCATCCGGTTTCATAAGCAAAACCAGCAGAAAAGCCTTGTATTTACATGGACTTCCATGAGTTCAGACACAAGTATCCCTAAGGATTAAGGATGTGCTGAGAGAAGCTGTTATTCTGTAGTTCAGTATTTACTTTTCCACTTACTGTCAAATGTCAGGAAAAGATTGTAGTCCTTCAAAAAACTCAACTCAAATAAATTACTTTAAAATCTTCGCACACTGAAAAAGAATATATATTGCAAATCTGAAGGCTTATCAAAGCATGACATTACAAAGCAAGCATAGGGGAGGACCCAGAGAATAATGCCTGGTACGTTATCCTGTTCAGTGATGGAAATAATTCCCTTCTCCAGTTAATGCCGTCTAGTTTTTTGTATGCATTTTGGGATTATAACTACACTGCAGGCAGTAAAAGTATACACTCTTTCTTCCTCCAAATGCTTGGTAAAATAACAAATGTTCACAGATATTCTTGTTTCTAATTGGATTCCTTCTAGGCCACCTACACTGAACAACACAATTGCTGGTGCCTGCAGCAGCCACACTGGGTGTATATATTGTAGAAATAGCTCTGGGAGCTCAATAAAGAGCCAAATCACACAACAGGTTTAGCAAACAGGAGCCTTCATTTGTTAAAGGTGAAAAGGTCAATCCTTCAATTTCCGAATTGTTTTTCCTTTTGAAACACTAGAGGATAAGTGATAGAGATGGGGACAGAAGGGAGGAGAGCAATTTTTGCTTTTTCATTCGTATTTTTCTAGGTTTTGTCTAAAACACACTAAATAAATGTAACAATACAAATTGCAGATGATTATATGCAACACTCACAGTAAATAATATGGGATTATAACAGACAGTGGGTATAAAATGGACTAGAATGAGACAATATATTTCTGCAGTTAAAAGAAGTCCAGTACACTGACAAAGCTCTGAAATCAAGAGTCCTCTAATAGCACCATGTTGTTTGAACAGCTAAAATGGATTATGAATCCTCTGGGTAGATGTGTGCTTTAGCATCCCACATTGTATTAAAGGAGATAAAAATTCGAGAAGCAACAGCCATCAAGAGAAAACCTGCAAATAGATTTTCTTTGCTGGCAAAATTACCACTTACATTTTCCACTTTATAAAGAAACACAAAGCTGTGGGTTTGTATTAGAATAGATTCTTATTCATGCCAAGAGATAACTGGGTAGCTTGATGAATAGATATCAATAGACAAACACACAAATATTCTATTTACGTGCACGTGTCTTAGAGGCATCTAAGCTCAATAAAAGGCTACAGCGTGAGGCACATAAAAGTTGATAATTGTAAAAGTTAAGGTTTTCTGTCAAATTGGCTTCCTTCCATGTTTGCCATAGAAGTGGTGCTGTCTGTAGGTGTATGCTGGTTATCCTGGCACTTTGAATTCTCAGATCCAAGTTTAATATAGCTTCCTCAGATGCTTCATGTTAAAGCAGTCCCCTGACTTACAATCTGGAAGGACTAGGCTGAGTTACTTCACAGCTTCTCAGAAATACAAATTTAGTTTTGCTGACCCTCCTGAAAGAGAAACGGGGGGCAGAGAAATGGGTGAGGGGAGCAAGGGAAAAGACAAGGCAGGAGATCATTTAGATTCAAGGTTTACAAGTCCTTCAGTGTCATTCCTTAGGTATTGCTTCTAGCAAGGAGCTACCAGCCTATAGAATCACTAAGTGGAAGTAGCTGTAGTCAGTTCTTCCTCTGTGTGGATGGACCAGCATGTGTCCTGCGAGATTTTCTTTTATGCATCATTTAATTGTGATTTTATTTTCCTAAAGAAAAGGCAATGCCCTGACTCAGAAACAAGTCCCACCACAGTTTTGTTTCCTAGCATGGAAGTCCTAGTTCTTCTCAGTGAAACATTTAAAATCTTTTTAAAGGGCAAATGTAGTTTCCCCTTATTTACATTCTGGGAAATTATCTAACCATGTAGTTGTATCTCTTACAGAAATAAAAAAATGACACACATTTTCACAGAGAACACTGTAAGCTGTGAAATCAGCCAAGAAACTGAAAACAGGATCTTAAAAACAGACCTCAACTACAGACCCTGCCTGCACATGCCATGGAAAGGGGAATCACCCTGGCTTTATCCTGCCTCTCAGTGCCTGAACAAAGGTTTTACTCCAGACAGTACCAAGCCTGGGCTACATGAGGAATATCAGTGTCTCCAATGTGCTGCACAGCAGGGAAGATGCAACAGGCTCTCAGTCCACATTTCCTGCAGTCCTACAGCCTCATATCAACACCGAGAAGGAAGGAGAGGACAAGGAGATTTCTTTCAGTCAGTGGTTCCAGCAGTCACTGCTGGAGTTGTGCTGCCAGTTGTGCCACTCACATTCAGGGTCTGCAGGAAGGGACCACATTTGTGCATAAAAAATTACTTTCACCTATCGAGAGCAAAAATCTCCTACCAGCAATTGTGAGTGGCATCCTTGGGATGCAAGGCAGATGGGCTGTCAGGCAGGAGCAGTGAGGCCCCAGAGTCCTGGGATGCTCCTGGCAATGGTACTCAGACAGTGGCTCCATCAGAAATGTCTCATGCATTTTTTCCTTCTGTTTCTTAAGCAACATAATGTATTATTTTCTGTATTCTTACTTATCTAGAATTTGTTTTCTTGCTAACCCTTCTAACACAAAAAACCCTGCCATATTCCCTTCTCTTTGCCATGAGTGTGGTTTCCCTCCACTTCAGTTTTCACCCCTCTCTGATCACACCCCCAATCTTTCTGTGCAGTCTTTGACATACTGGGCCCATCTGTGTCTCCTGTGGGACCCTGGTGTCTCCCAGTGACCTGAGCAGAAACACAAGGATCATCCACAACCGCAGCAAAGATCTGCTTAGTCCGAGGAGCCCGGGGCGGCTTATACACAAATTATTCTGTGGGATGGTGCATGTGTCCACAGAGGTGGATAGAGCACACTCAGCCAAGAAGGCTCACTAAATAATGAAGCTTCCAAACTCCCCCCAGAGTTCTGCTAAGCACTTGTGCATTGACAATCATCCAGGCCAATCACAAGGTCAAAGTGGAGCCCATTTCCTAGTGACAGTGAAAATTGCTCATCCCGAAAGATCCTCTTCCTATTTCAACACTTCTTCAAAGCACAGATATGCCAGAGGTGCCTCAAACAGCTGGTTTATGTTTAAGAGGGTGTGTGGAGGAGTTAAAGCTCCTTTTGCTTTGCTGAGACCCTCCCAAACTGTTCACACCTGTTGAGTTGCAGGTAACATTCTGTATCTGCACCAGCTCCAGGCGAGCCCCTGATAGCTCTGCACCGGGTGCATTCCTTCAGAAGCACAAAAATTACAGTATTCACTCGCTAAATTGGTTAAGGTTTGTATTTTCAGGTTTTTTCCAAAGAAATTGAGAAAGTTTTGCCAGTCCATTAGAACTTTTTAACATCCTGATCTCGACCAAGGAAGAAAAGATTAATTTCCTAAGCAGTTAAAAATATGATGAAGATACAACTTATTTTCTAAATAAGGAAAATATTATGGAATCAGATGTTAAAAGCAGTTCATTCTTCCATTAGTACAACACTTCAGCTTTTAACGTTAATATTGCATTTAGTCTGGATTCTGGCATACATAATAGGAGACCTGAAACCTTTAAAATGACTCGCTGTTGAACTGGGGCGGCTTTTAAAACCATCAAAACTATGTAAATTGCAATGCGATACAAGAAAATAGAATGGAAAGGCTGTGAAAAGCAACTGCTGTGTGGCACTCTTGCCATCTTGTGGCTCTATTGCAGACTCGTAAGAACACAAACTCAGTAATTTCTCTACTTAAACCAAGTTTCAGTATCAATTCTCCAGGCACAGCACTGCCGATAGTAGCCATACACACATGAACTGTTCAGATAAAGCTCAGCCATGTGTTGAAATAAAAACACTATGTACCAGGACAAGATATCAGGAAAGAGAAGAGTTTTTACTTTGTAGACCTCTTTCATTCTCCTCTGGGCTTCAGCCATGCTTTCCCACAGACAAATACATTTTATTACATTTATATAAATACACATATAATATATACATTTACCTATATATAAAAGTATTTAATATATTTTTCTCATGGAAATGCATACATCTGTACATGTACATATATGCACATAGACACCATTCAAAATGGATGCACTTAAATATCTGAGATTCTAAATTGGACCTGTAAACAAAGTACAAGGTCAGCCTCGCTTATTTCAGTTTCACTTCTTCCTAAGAGGATCAGGACACGATTCCTTCCTCCACAACTGCAGCTTCCAGGATCTACCACAGCAAGTCAGACAATGACCTGAATGCAAACCATTCAGCTCAATTCAACAAACCATCATGTTTCCCTCCAGATAGACATGATAGAAATTTCCCCTCTGAAATGAAATATTGAGCTTGTTTTCCCAGTTGGAAAGCAAAATATTGCAATGGAATTGAAACTTCGGGAATGAAAATTTCAATTTTGCAGAGTCTATTCAGCTCATTGTGACCACATTCAGTTTGCATTAGAAAGCCTTAATCAGATTTAATCTAGAGCTTATCAATCAGTATGAATGGAAACTTTGGGCTTCCTACATTTCACCTTGGAGATCAAACACAAACTGGCAATTTTCCTGTCCTGAGAACTTCAAGCCTGACCATGTATGATCGAGGCTTATGGAGCTCATCTGCCACCAGTTCCACAGTGCTAAAACACACCCACCTCAAAAACCAGAGGGAAATGAGAGTGTGAGCAATGGGTGGTCAGGTTCTTGGGGCCTCCAGATTGACAAGAGGCTGTGATATGGGACTTCAGTACCCTGAAAGGGGGGCACGTGCAATTCCCACTGCAGAGAAAGAGTAAAGTGGTTACCACTCCATCCTGGCTGTAACCTCTGACAACATTAAATGGGCTTAATTCTTATGTGAAGTAAACAGTTGTGATCATTTCTCATCATAGCTGGGATGAGTGGAAATGGAATAATCAGTTAAAATAGAAAGTGAATAAACTCTTTCACTTCCTGGCTCTGCACAGGAGTGCTTTGCCTGCAGTCAAAGCAGTCCCAGCACAGGGACTGCACTGAAAAATGGGATTGGAAAACAGAGAGCGAGGAGTCCCATTCCACCATCGTTTTAACAAAGCAGCTTCCTGGGACTGGAAGACTCAACTCACTTTTTTAAGCACTGTAACTTTGCCTCAAAAGTGTGCTATCCCAGAAAAAAGGGGACTGTGACACACGGTGTCAGACTACTTTGCACTAGGAACTGGGTAAATGCTTCTCACTTTGATCACCTGAAGCTTTATCACAGACAAGCATATTTACCATATTATAACCCTCACCACCCACAGATGGTCAACACTGGTTGCGAGTAAAAAAAATATATTGATAAGTCTTACTTTAAAAATTTGTCTTTCCCAGGAAGAGAGACTTCCTTGAGAATTACAGATCTGTGTAGCTTGTAAAAGCTGTGGAGTCCAGCTGGTGTAACCCCTGCTGAAAACTCAGAGGAACACATCCAAGGATGGAGATTTCACCACCTCTTTAGGACACCTGCCCCTTTACTTGGATACCTCATTGCAGAAAAAATAAAATCTTAATATCTAATAGGAGTTTCCTGTACTGCTTTGTGCCCTTTACCTCTTTCCTTTTGTCATGGTTTGACTCTGGCTAAAAGCCGAGAGCCCACACATGGATCTAAAATTTCTCAGAGAAGGGAAAAAAAACCCTCCGACTTTTGTGATAAGGATTACAAGCAACTGTTTATTAACTACTTCACACAAGCAAAACAGGCTCTAACTTAGNCCAGCATCTCTTCTTCTCACGGCCCACGGGGTTCCACCAGGCCCCTCTGCTCCAAACACAGGATCACAGCCTCTCTTTTCCGGCATGTCTCTGTTCCAGCGTGGAAAAAATCTCCCAGTCTTTCCACGGGTTCACAGGCTGAAGAATCTTCGCCCCTATGGTTCCTCACAGATTGCTGGGGCCCTATTCCAGTGTTTAAGGCATCTTCTCTTTCTCCTCTCTCTGACCTTGGTGCTAATCAAACTCCGCACCCTCCTGTCTCTTAAGCGGCCATGATGTTCTGCGCAGACTTTCTTTCTCTACTCCTTCTTAAATATGTTATCACAGAGGCGTTGTTGCCTGACCTTGGCTAGCTTAGAGCAGAGAAAACCTCTAGCAGCTTCTTAAAGAAGCCTCTCTCCTAGCCCCCCCAGCTAATAAAAACTCTGGTCACTTAAAACCACAACACCTTTCTTGCCAGTCAGGACTCAGCCTCTGGCCCAGGTCTCTGGGTTTGCCTTTACTAAACTTCATTATATTAATACTGTGAAATGTTCTTTGCATACACTGAAGAAAAAGTAACTGATGATTATCAGAAGGGTGCAGTTTTAAAGTTATCCATTGTTCAAAAACATTTAGAGGGTTAATATCAGATATCTTTAGGGTTTCTAAAATGTTTGCTATGTAATAACAAGGTCAACTGAGAGTTTCCAGGTGCTGTCATTGATATTTTCACTATAAACATAACTGGAAACATAAGTCTATTTTTTCGAACAATTTCTGACACCTTCTATCTCCTCTTGTCATGTTCCTAAATTATTGCAGAAAATCTAACAGCATCAATTACAAGGTTTGGTAAAAATAAATTAACCTCTTCTCTTATAAAAAAATAATTACTTTTTACTTTATTTGAATCAAATATGCTGGAGGAAAAAATCCTGCAGGTGAAGTGGGATTGGATGAAGTACAAGCATTGAAAACTGGATGTGTAATACTTGACAGTGTATTGCAACAGATCTCTGTTGCAACACTTCATTGGTGGGTGGTGTGATGACCCGCCCTTAAGGGGAAGAAATGGTCACAATGACCAGGTTTAATTTTCAAAATGCAGGGTGGATACAAGTGTTTATCTGTACTGGAATAGCAGGTACCAGAATTGCAGCCACACACCAGGGTGTGTCATCACCAAAATCCTGTTGTGCTAAGAACCATACACACAGGACAGAGATGGTCTCTACCTCAAACAACTGGCAGGTAGAACCAGGACAAAAGAAAACAGAAATATTAGACAATTTCCAAGACCAGTAAGCTGAAAACATCCAAAATTAATAACAAAGACAGGCTAGGTTCTCCATCAATGAATCAAGTTTCCAGGGTCAAGTTCCTCTGATACTGAAGAACACATACATGTTAAACCCACTGGCCAAATAAAAATTTTAACAGCACTTTAGTGCCAGTCCACACAGAGAATGAGTGTCAGTTTTATCAGTTCCTTTTAGCTTAAATGCCAGAACTAAGAGCAACAACCCTGCCAGTAGCTGTGTGTTGCTCTAAGCCCCAGTTTCCTTTTCTTAGCTCTTTGTCCTGTATTTTAAAACCTTGAAAATTTACATAACTGAATATTTTTAAAGTGACTGCTGTAAAATTAATCAGGCTAAAATCAAGACATGTGAAGATTCAAGTTGTACCTGTCACCTTAATTCCATAACCCTGCTTTAATGCAGTGTAGAATTCTTAATTCTACCTCCCCGTGTCATGCAGATTTCTACCTCTCATCTTTGCGAACACATCACTGATTCCTTGGTTTGGGGTTTGTCATTGACACTGGCAGGTGTCAACTAAAATAGGGATCAAAATGGGCTTCTGAGCAAGACAGTTGAAATCTGTCCCACTGAATTACATTTTATCCCAGCCTCTGCCATAGACTCATCAGCTGAGCAGAAAAGCTTTTAAATAATTCTCATGTATCTACTAATTAGGAGTTTCTCATTCAATGCCTCACTTGAGACTTTCCTCTGTGAATGATCAGCTTTGACCACAGAGGAAACTCAAGTCAGCAAAAGCTCTACCTTCAACCTGAAAATTCATAGTAAGTGTTCTGATAAAAATCAAGCTCCAGATATCTTGAAGTCGGTGTTCAAGGATAAGACTGATTTTAGGTCTAAACTTTTCCAGATTCCCCTCTGTAAAAACAAGCTGATATTTTTATATCTCTAGAATTTACCATTCTTCAATAACTAAGATCACATGAGTCAGTATCCTGTCTCCAATGAAGGCCAATTAGTAAATATTGTATTGAATCACACCACGATATTAATAAAATATTAAATAGTTTCTCACTAAGTAAGCACAAATTGGGAACAACAAAAAATAAACAGAATACATCAAAGAATGTATTCATAAGGGTCTTGCTCAGCAGCAATGCTGCACATGCACAGAAAACCTTAATTTTTGCTTTTTTATGCAGGTACTTGATCTTTCAGCAAGTATGTTCCTTTTTACACAAAGCAGATTAAACTTTTAGTATTTCAGGTAATCCCATTCAATCTAGTCACTGAGTGAATCGTGAATACAGAATAATTTCCACAGTTTTGCAATAATCAACTTATTTGTACCATGGCAGTGCCATCAAATTCAAAACTGGTTTTTTCCTTCATCTCTAGAATGGAATGAACTCAAATTGCACCTTATCAGTAACACCTCATGACTCCAAAAGTTCCAAAGTCCCAAATAAATCCAAGTAAAATAAATAAAATTCCAAATAAATCACTTCATTTGATTTACCCTTTTTTGTCTCACAAGACTGTTCTCCTTTAAGAGCTCTTATCACTGGTAGAGCCTACAGACATCAATGAGTCAAAACCCAAAGTACACGGTGTTATTTTCATAGCAACTTAGCTGTTATTAATGCATATTTAAGCAGCCAAAAATAGTCACTCTGAGACTCAAAGAAAATTGTACTAAGTAAGCCAAAGGTAGAAATTTGTATTTCTAGACATGTTACTCAATATAGACACAAACAAGAATACTCCAAAGCTACAGGTTAAGGGAACTTTTGTGCATCGATAACATTAGAGGTTGATTTTTTAGGGACTGAATTTCCATCAGCTTATGAAAAAAGGCAAGAAGAGACTGTCAAGTTCAAAAATAGTCTTTCCTATACCACAACTATTTGTGGTGTGCCTGTCTCTGCTAGACCAGCTTCAATTCAGCTCACTAAGCTGTCTTTTAGTGATACATTACTTATGATTAAGCCTTTACTCACTTGTACAGACTGCTTCACATTTAAAATGAAATTTAATTGAAAAGGTTGCCTTTGTGGTTCAGGCACCTTTTTCTTTTTTTTTCAAATTACTATAGGGGAAATCCTTCCTACACTGATTACTGAATTTAAGAGAGAAAAGTGGAGGGCTAACCAGACATATCCACCTCATTCCAAAGGTAATGTAGCCCTGTGATCCAAATGCAAACTTTCAGACTTCGTTATCACAGCTTAAACCTCTAAATCTGTGCTCAAATAAAGCTGGTGCATCTTCCTGGCCAATTATTACCAAAAATAATTAAAACAAGAACTTTTGGATGGAAGATGGCTGACTTGCAAAATTCTATTTCTACTGATCATAGACTGGCAAAATTATAAAAAAGAATAAACAAAGGGTTTATGATTAAAATTGTGAGACTTTTTTGATAATAGGTGGCAATTTAGTATATTGATCAAAACTGTCTGTGTGAAAAGGTTTTTTTGCTAAAAAGGAAGGTCCATATTTAGGTTGTGAAAAAGCAACATTTTTCTACCCGAGGGATTTCTTAGTGGGACAAATCATCAAAACTGAATCCATTTAAAAATTCTGAGGAAAGAACATATCAGTGACTTCCAAGGGAGAATCACCTGAGCAAGGGAATTCTATTTCAATAGCCAGATGGGAAAGAAGAAAACTAAGCTTGGAAAGAAAATATACTCTTGAATTCACATAGGAAAGAAGGAAAATAAACCACAATATTTGGGAAAGAACATCCTTAAAAGGGTGACAAAGTGACCCCTCACAGGCAAGGAGAAGGAGTTTCTCGGGGGTTTTTTAAAATTATATATTAATTATATAACCTCTGATATAATACCTTGCCCAATAAGCATTTGTAGACAGTAAATTTGCCTTACAATTAATTACCCTCTGTGTGTGACTATCTTAAAATAAGTCAGTAGGAAAAGAAGGCTGAATCAACAACTGATAGGAACTACCTTTTCCTGTTATTTATAGAAAAATGCCACATGAAGAAGTTAGGTAAAAGAAGTCTCAGAGCAACCAAGTATCTCTGTTAGATACTTGGTAAAAACTAATACATTTCAGAAGTTTCCCATCTGTCTGGTGCTGTTCCTCAGTGATCAGTGTGACCTCCTTGAACATCCTTTCTAGTGCTGTATCAAATTAAAATATTCTACAACAATTTTTCCTTTCGACAATATCAAAAAAACCGTCCACCTTTGACTTTTTTTTGGATTGTAAGGGGACAGTTCAATAGGAGAGGCCAGATCTCTCTGGAGAAAAGGCTCCAACAAGTGCCTGATGCTTTTTAATTCTGCACTTTTATTTATTCTAGGATGATCAAAAATTCAACAAACATTAGTATTTTGGCACTAAGATGTACCTGAAAATCCAAATACTGCCAGTTTCTTTCTTAAGATTAATATAGCTTTGTTTGGAAATCCCTGGAAGTCATAATTTTTCTTTATTTCTCCATTTTTTTTCTGCATTCTTTCAAGTTTCTTTTACAGTCAGGAGGTTAAAAGTGAAAAAAAAAAACCTCATAAAGAGAAGGAAAACAACTCGAGTAATATTTTCCAAGACTGACAGGGAAAAGGAACATTTGGGTATAGATATGGTTGGGGCTGTTTTTACAATTTCTGTTCTCACTTTCTTCAAGACTTCTTAAAAAAATAAATACTGCATAAACATTACATGTCTACTAGTTGTCAGTGTTAATTGTTTTAACTCCAGCACAAATGAGATTTAAGGAGTAAAAAATACACAGCATATTCTTCCAAGTTAAAGGAGGACCTTGGAAATTACTACAAAATATAACTATATGGCTGAATTTGTTGTCTGCAAGTTCTGATTTCCCCCAAGAATTTAATGACTATGATTTTAAATGAGAATGTAAGTATCTTTCTTGTATATATAACCTGTTATTTCATTTTGTAGTTCAAAGTTTTTCATTTTGTCTGTATTAACAAGGCTATGCATAACAGAAGTGAAAAGTCTGATTAATACTACTATCAGGAGTGTGTGCTAATCTCTTCTATCCAGAGAAGTAGTAGGTTATTTCCAAGCTGATGTCATCTGTAGAAAAAAAGCATTTTTTAAAAACCTGACATGACTGGGAAATTTATAATCTAAAATACATCCTCTCTCTTAAGGTTTCTTTTTCTGCAGGTTATTTTATTTGGCCCTTTTTGACCCTTTCATCCTGTGAAATACTCCAGGCCCCTGATGAAAGACATGGCACAAATGCAAGGTCGGACTTGTATTATCACACAGGACACACAAAAATTACCACTTCAGAGGTTCATACCTAGAAGAGGTAAATCACACTCATACATGTGCATTGTCTGTCTAAACAGAAATTACTGCTGCCCTGCCAGTCACCCACAAGACTCAGCTGTGCTATTAAAAACAAAAAAATTCACCTTTCACAGCACACGAGGGCTCTGGAGAGAGGCAGAGCTCTGGCTGTTCCCGAGCCAAGGACCAGCACCACTCCATCCCAGCTCAGAGAGACAGGAACACCTGGGCCTGGGCTTTTATAGAGCTCCTGGAGCCACAGGTGGGGCTGGAGGCCCCAGGTGAAGCTGGTCAGGACTTTTATGGCTTATTAGTGCACACATTGTGCCCTGGTAATGGGCTGATGAGTCAGAATGAACTCGGGTTTACCAGTACAGAAGTACAAAGTAAATATTGGCATGACTGTCCCCAACTAGGGCAAGGCAGAACAGTCATTCCTAACCAGAGAGACACTCACAGGAAGCACAAAAGACAGGTCTTGAATTCAAGACTAATTCTTCTATAAGCAGCAACTTCTGATTTTTCTGTCCAAAGTTGTATCACAGAAACTAGGAGAGGAATGTATGTAAAGACACTCTCCAGTCCATTCACCTGCCTCAAATGTAGAACTGCAGCTATATAATCTTAAAAATCTCAAATCTTAAAAATCTAACTAATCTTAAAAATCTCAAGCAGTGGCTTTTTATAAGGTATATGCCTAAGGTACGTGCCCTGCTGGAAAATATTTGTGGGTTTGTGTTGGCTTTTTAATTCAAAGAGCTTACACCAAGTTCTTTTTACCTTGGAGTCTATTAGTTCTTATCCCATCAATCAAGAACACAGAGAACAGATTTTTTTCCCCTCTTTCTGTTACTTTCTTTTGATTTTCAAGACTGATCAAACGCTACCTGTATCATTTCCTTCCTGACTGAGCAACTCCAGATCCTTCAAGCTTTCCTCATAGGTCAAAGTTTTAAGAGATGGACCAACCTTTCTGTCCATTTCTAAATTCTAATTTCTAAATTTCTGAAGTTGACTTTGAAGGCAAAATTTGACATTTGTCTGTATTGCATCACATCCTTCTTTTCCACATTTTTTTCTGAAGTTTACTGGGAGCCCCTTGAATTGCAATTCTATCTTCTATTGGAGTTGGTGTCATCTGTAAATTTAAAAGTCATACTCCCTGTTTTTTCATCATGGACACTAATGAAAATATATTTTCCTCTTCTGGTGATGAATCACTAATTAATATTCTATGACAACAGTTTTCCAATGAGCTTTGCACTCTATTTCAGTTTCATCTAGACTGTTTTTCTACACTTTGTTTATGACAATATCATGTGAGAAAGTGTCAAAAGGTGTAAAATCAAGCATCTTTCCAGCACAAAAGCATGTTCATCTTCGTGAATGAAACTACTTGACACAATTTGTTTTTGATTAATCTATACAAGTTTCATTATTTGTTTCAGTATTTTTTGGTAAAAAGTCTATAACTCCATTTATGGCCTTTGTGATGTGCCTACCCATCTGTTTTTTAAAATTTACAAAGATAACTGTGCAGGACTTTGAGGCCATATCCAGCTTGTTCTCTAAGTGTTTAGAGAGCCACTCCTTGGTGTGGAATTCCACTTTTCCAATTTGAAAAATGCATCTTGTAGAAGCCCTCAATCCCACATTCCACTGTTTTCAAGTTAAAGGAAGTCAGTCATCTTCCCTCTTACATTCACTGAGTTCACTGAAATGCTTTATGTCCTGACGGAAATGCAGTCTTTGCAAGGAATGAACACAGCCTGCCATGAGGTAGCATAAAATAGTCCTTCCTTTTGTTAAACAGGTTAAAAACATCTGCCATGCTTTTAGATGCCCTTTTTTTTTTTTTTGGAGGATCATAATAAAGCAAATACACCTTTAACAACAACCTAAAATAACTTAAACCAAAGTATTATCTCCTAGATAAAAGTATTTGAGAGGCAGGGATGCAGAGGGTAACATGCCTGCTGAGAACTTCCACATACAAAGAGTCACGCCAGAGGTGTTTCAGCTGCACTTCAGGATTTGATTTTTTTTTGAGGAAAAGTAGATACACAGGAAAAACAGGGAACAAATGTGCTCTAATACATTTCAGTTCACTCCTGATCATCCACATTTTCAGTCTGGTTTTTCAGTAGACTGAGATTGTAGAACACAAACTGGAGTTCATCTGCTCAGATCCAGCCTTTCAATGCAACTTGATCTGCTCTGCATTTGAGACTCATTTTCCTCATTTTCTGCTTTTAGCTTTCAAAGCTAATGTACTAGCTTACTTTTTGGAATCAAAAAACCAGCTCCATCTTCTTAAAATTGCCAGAATGGCAGTCACAAAGGCTGCTTTAAACAACACTATTTTGATTGCTCTTTCTACTTCTCCATATGTCTCCTGCAGCATTCACACCTGTTTGCTGAATTCTGAAAAGTCTTCAGAAGTCAAATTCCCACAGACAGTTTTGACAGTCTTCGTAGTCACTGAAATGTTGGTAGGAGAGGGGACTAGACAGAATCATTGAATCATTTCAGTTGGAGAAGACACTCAAGATCATCAAGGCTGCCCATTAACCCATGTTCACTGCTTATCCATGTCCCAGAGTGCCACATTTACGTGTCTTTCAAACACCTGAAGGGATGTGATTTAACCACTTCTTCCATTCTTGGTAACTCTTTCAATGAAGAAATTTTTCATAATATCCCATCTAAATCTCCCCTGGCACAATTTGGGACCATTTCCTCTTGTCCTGTCATGGGTTGCCTGGGAGCAGAGACCGACCCCGACCTGGCTACAGCCTCCTGTCAGGGAGTTGTGGACAGCGATAGGGCCCCCATCCCAAACCCCCTTTTCTCCAAGATAAACACCCCCGGCTCCCCCAGCTGCTCCTCATGCTCCAGACCCTTCTCCAGCCCTGTTGCCCTTGTCTGGACTCGCTCCAGCACCTGGGAACACCCTGGCTCACCCAGCTGCTGTCGACCAGCACTCCCAGGTCCTTTCCTGCTCGGCAGTTTTCCAGCCACTCTGTCCCCAGCCTGGAGCACTGCTGGGGTTGTTGTGTCCCAAGGGCAGGTCCTGGCACTTGATCCCACTGAACCTCATCTGAGTGGCCTCAGCCCATGGATCCAGCCTGTCCAGAGCCCTCTGCAGATAAACACTCCGACCCAACTTGGTGTCATCCAGAAACTTACTGGAGGTGGACTCTACCATCTCATCCAGATCAGCAATGAAGTTATCAAACAGGACTGGGCCCAACACCGAGCCCCTGGGGACACCACTAGTGCCAACTGGATGTGGCCCCATTCCCCAGCACTCTCTGGGCCTGGGCATGCAGACAGTGCTTCACCCATTGCACAGTGCCCATGTCAGGCCATGTCCATGCCATGCCCATGTCCAAGCCAGTTTCTCCAGGAGAATGCTGTGGGAAGCACTGTCAGAAGTTTTATCACAGTCCAAGTAGGCAACATCCACAGCCTTTCCCTCATCCACTGAGTGGGTCACCTTGCCATAGAAGGCCAACAAGTTACTCCAAAAAGGACCTGTTTTTTACAAATGATGTTGACTGGGTCTGATCCCGCGGTTGTCCTGCACATGCCATGTGATCATACTCAAGAGAATCTGCTGCATGACCTCTCCTAGCACCAAGGCCAGGCTGGCAGCCCTGCAGTTCCCCATATCCTCCTTCCAGCCATTCTTGTAGATGGGAATCACATTTGTTAAGTTACAGTTAGATGGGACCTTCCCAGGTTAACCAGGACTGCTGGTAAATGACTGAAATTGTCTTGGATAAACNCTCCAGACCCTTCTCCAGCCCTGTTGCCCTTGTCTGGACTCGCTCCAGCACCTGGGAACACCCTGGCTCACCCAGCTGCTGTCGACCAGCACTCCCAGGTCCTTTCCTGCTCGGCAGTTTTCCAGCCACTCTGTCCCCAGCCTGGAGCACTGCTGGGGTTGTTGTGTCCCAAGGGCAGGTCCTGGCACTTGATCCCACTGAACCTCATCTGAGTGGCCTCAGCCCATGGATCCAGCCTGTCCAGAGCCCTCTGCAGATAAACACTCCGACCCAACTTGGTGTCATCCAGAAACTTACTGGAGGTGGACTCTACCATCTCATCCAGATCAGCAATGAAGTTATCAAACAGGACTGGGCCCAACACCGAGCCCCTGGGGACACCACTAGTGCCAACTGGATGTGGCCCCATTCCCCAGCACTCTCTGGGCCTGGGCATGCAGACAGTGCTTCACCCATTGCACAGTGCCCATGTCAGGCCATGTCCATGCCATGCCCATGTCCAAGCCAGTTTCTCCAGGAGAATGCTGTGGGAAGCACTGTCAGAAGTTTTATCACAGTCCAAGTAGGCAACATCCACAGCCTTTCCCTCATCCACTGAGTGGGTCACCTTGCCATAGAAGGCCAACAAGTTACTCCAAAAAGGACCTGTTTTTTACAAATGATGTTGACTGGGTCTGATCCCGCGGTTGTCCTGCACATGCCATGTGATCATACTCAAGAGAATCTGCTGCATGACCTCTCCTAGCACCAAGGCCAGGCTGGCAGCCCTGCAGTTCCCCATATCCTCCTTCCAGCCATTCTTGTAGATGGGAATCACATTTGTTAAGTTACAGTTAGATGGGACCTTCCCAGGTTAACCAGGACTGCTGGTAAATGACTGAAATTGTCTTGGATAAACAAGTCGAGAAGCCAAGACGGGTAAGATCATAAAGAATTCTATCTCTTTTGGTTTCTGATGAAGTGAGATAGGTGTGGAATAGAGAGAAAAAAGAAGGTAGGGACAATGAGGAAAGAAAATTAAAGTAAGAAGTAAACTATTACATGGAAGGGTTATCATTCCCACCATTGCAGAGTGTAGTATACCCCCAGATTTGGGTGGAGGGAACATGAATGAGTGTCAAAGTGAGCACATCAGCAGATGCACATGTAGGATGATAAAGTTCTGATCTTCACAACAGGGCTGAGATCAAAAATGTGCTGAGATGCAGAAATTCACTTTCAAGCACTCTTTTAGAATTACCCTTGTTCAGTGGGAATCCCCATTTAATGTACAAAATCAACTGAGAATTGCCAGGATGAATCATAGCAATGGTCCAACCTGCCCTAGCCAAAACCAGAGATGTTAGGTTCCAGACACCTTAGGCTTAAAATCACTAAAAAATATGTTGCTTTTTAAGTCACAGTTCTCATTTGCTGTTATTTCTATGTGTATTTTAAGTCCACTCTGTGTAAGCCATGCTGCTTCATCACAGCTCTAACATTGCAGTAATAGCAACGGGATACATTTGTTATAAATACACACCAAACTAATCATTCTTTTAAAATAGTTGGCTGTAGTTTGGTGGCAAACTTGATTTAGATTTTTTTTTCTCATTGTGGCAAAAGCACAAAGGTTCACAAAAACTGACATAAGCAAATGTCAAGAGGTGAAAAAATGTAGGATCACTGAACAGTACTCATATATATCCAACAGCACACCATTCTCCATCCTAGGACATGAGAAACAGCTGGAATTACCAAGGAACTTAGCAACACGTAGGTATCCAGAGGAAATAATGGTTCTCTCATGGCCAACACCTTCTCTCTCCATCTGTGACTGAGTGGCTTTAAAACACCAAAAAATTACCCATTACAAGTGCAAGTCCCAAGAAGGAAACAGACTACCAAGCCAAATATGAGATGTAAATGTTCTTTAGGTAATGGCATTTCTCAAGCATTTCTTACAAGGGATCTAAAAAATTATTTCATCATCTTCTCTCATGGCCCCCAGTGATCTCTGTGAATCCTGCAGAAATTCAGGCTCTGATCCTGCAAACACATCTACTCACTCTAAACTTTAGAGTAGTCCCAATATTTGCTGAAATTACTCTTTCACATGAAGGCAAGCACCACTATCAGGATTTTTATGACTGAAATTTCCAAAGCTCAACAAAGTACTGGTCAAAAGAGCAGGTTGCTGAGTAGGATTCTGCCAGGTCACTGGAAATGAAAGTGAGTCATGTCATGTTGAGGAGAACTTCATAGACACTGAATGTTGCTGAAATATCTCATATTTTATCTGGACATGCTCCTGGAAGCAAATAATTTGAAATGTATTTGAGGATTTAAAAATGATATAATAAAAAATAAAATTGTTGAGAACACAGCCAAACAGGTACCATTAGTTTTGCTATGGTCTTCACAAAAATAGGAGAGATGCACTCTCCTCAGACATATTAAACAGATCACATGTGCAAAACCAATATCCTGGACCTATAGCCCCAACAAAAATGAAGGGAAGGCATCACTCTGTGGGAGCAGAAGACAAGTTTGGGAGCTCACTGTTCCCTTGTGGCTGGTTGTAGCCCTGTTCTACAGGCCACATATTCCTGAGCATGAGCAGAAGTGTTGCCCTCACTGGCTGTGACCTTATCCCCCTTGGCTGGACAGGAGAACCTGGCCTCAGGTCATTGGACAACTAATATAAACAATATAGTCTAATATATAGTTCTGTAACTGCGCAAGAAGAAGAGGAGACATGTTCTGACTTTCTTAGAGAGCAGACATGTTGAGAGCAGACCCTCTGTCTGGCCAGAGAGATCTGGTCAGGCAAGAGCCTTGTGTCCAGGGTTCTCCAGGCACTCTGCCTGAGGAGTCCTGGATGCAGAGTCTGCTGGTAGGTATTAGAGCTTTTGCTAGTGTTTAGATGCTTAAGTTCTCTCTGCATAGATATTAGCCTTCTTATAGACAAATAAAGCTTCTGAACATTTCTTGGAGTCTACCCTCTCGTCGTTATGCCTCCTGAGTCGACTAAAAACCCATAGCTGGTAAGAACCCTGAGTAATTTCATATTAGTACAGGAAGTTTCAGGATGAAAGGTGTCAAAGTTAGAGGTTTTAGATTTTCCTTGTAATGTTCCCAAAAGAAATATCAAACCAACTCTACACCAATTTGTTTAATGAGATTCTCAGCTTAAAATGACTGCAGGCCACTGCAAAATCAGGCTCATTTCTTGAACAGAAACATGGAGAAGGAGCATCTGTCCAAGACTCTTTCAGCTCAGACTAGTTTGTCAATCTGGGACCTGATTTTTAATTTTGAATAAAAGATATTACTTAAGTAATAGTTGAGTGCAACAAAAAATAAGGTTACACAAGATTTTCTATTGAATTTAACAATACTTTCCAACATCTATGAGTAAGTGCTAAGGTATATATATGACATATATTTCTTTATTCTTAGAAATAGTTCGTATTTCCTGTCTTCAGGCACTTCCAGCTTTCACTGACATAAATTCACACTGGTCAAGTGAGAGTCTTCCACAGATACAACATTACAATATATATGTGGGACAAGCACGAATAAATCCAGTCATTCTCTCCAGTGAATCTTAATTAATTTTATGTAATATTCAAACAAAATAAATACTGCTATTCCTATGGTACATGCCCCGTGGGCTTCAGTATTAAGAACACAGACTTTATTTAATATGTGTTTGAATAACCAACCATGTTAAAGAATCTACTTAACTAACGAGCTAACAATTATTTGTTGTTAATGCCACATTATACCCTGCAAGAAAATTGGCTTCCTACATAATCAGTGTTGCATTTAATTATATATTTCAGATGATAATGAAGAATTTCTTTCTATTTAGCTTTATTTTATATGGTTTCCAAGCAAACCTGTTCCAACTGAAAAGTCTGGAAATCTCATACTGCTTTTAAAAAATCAGCAGGATCATGTCAACCAATGAGAAAGTTTGTTGTGGTTTTAAATTAAATATCCCATCTGTGTTTGGTATTTAACTGACAAATTAACTTACCTAGTGCCCTAATCCCCAGGAGGAACTGAGCATCCCAAATTTGCATTGATGTAATGGACTGGAATTAAACATCTTTCATTTTCCAACTACTTGTAGGTCACCCCACTCCACAAGTTTTGCTAAATCCAAGACCTTTTTTTAAAATAATTACTTTTTTTTATCCTGTGCATGTCTCAGAAGTCAGTCAGAATATAGTAATTTTGTTTCACAGCACAAGTGTTATGGTTATAACAGTCCTGTTTTTAAAAATCTGACAAAATTAAGTGGCATTTCCTGTTTGAAAGAGAGGAGCAACAGAATTTTTCAGGAACGTGCAATGGCAGAAACTTTCAAGTGGGGCAACTGCTTTCATGGGGTGTGGGCTAACTTTTGTCTACAGTTCAGAATGTAAGAAAGAATATTCCCTGCACTCAATCCACGTGTCTTGTCTTACCTATTTAGCAGGAGGTAGGAATGCAACACTAAAGTGGGTCCTTAGATGCACATCTAAATAAAGATATCTGTGAGGAGATTCTTTCCCTATCAGGCCCTTTTTTATCTGTGGCTTTGCTAGATCAGGGGAGCAGGTAAACAGGCAGTAAATCCAGTCTACTAACTTTAAACTGAGCTGATCATGTGAGTATGACAAGCCTTTCAGAACTCAGATGTGGTTATCATAACTTAGACATCTGCATATAAATATCCACAGAAGGTTTTGGTGTTTAGATCGAGATCAAGGTCCTTACATTGCACCCCATAAATAAGAAAAGTCATCAGTTAACTACAATCACTGCCTGCCAAGGACGCCCTCACCGTGCCAGAGGATGTCCAAACTCTCCTTATTTACAGCCTTTGGCAAACAGAGATCATTACAGGTACATTTACTCAGATGATGCACTCGAGACAGTGTAACTAAAGCTGAAAATTGATAATTTCCATGTAATAATTTTCGTAAGTGGATTTCATAGGTTTTCTTTCTTTTCTAACCATAGAATCTTACAGACTTCTTTAGATCATGTCACAGTAAATTCAATTATTCACCTGCAACATCATACGTCAAAAATAAAGCAATTTTGTAAAGAAAATACACACCTGAAATCTTGTAGAATAATTCCACGACAACTTTGTAGTTCTGTTTATGTTGGTAATCAGTGGTGGATCTTGACCACTATATCTACATAACCCCCTGCTTCAGGAGGATCCTGAGGTTAGTGCACTTCATTGGGCTTTTCTGGTTAACCTATGACTTGCCCTGGGCTCTGGGAATACGATTCACCTGAAAAAATGTCATGTCTGGTATAGTAGACCTGAGCACCTGAGACACAGGTATAGATTTTCTGTATAGTCATGGAGATAAATAAGTCTTCTAGGGTACAAATCATCTCCATCTAAAGCAGAAATCTAAAGCAGGCCAGATGAACTGTGTCCAAAAAAAATGTGTTTCTTCCCACTTACAAAGCTTTCAGAGAATCCAAGGTAACTAATACTGACACAGAAGTCAATAGCATGAAGGTCCATCTTATATGAGATTAATCCCCTGTCAGAGATCTAAACCCACTTGCATTCAAGGCCAAAGGGACTTCAGAATTGCCCATTAACATGATTGTCCCTGAAACAACCCTGGCAACAAAAGATTCCATGAATAGGCTTGTTCACCTGCACGTGCAGCAAGACTCATGGGCAAGGACTCCCCTTTCACATGCACTGAAACCTCCTCAGTTCCAGTTTTCATATGAAATAGTTAAACTCTGCCTGATGCCTGGCATCTCTTCTTGGGATTTCCAGATATCCAGTGCCCTGTGCTGGCAAACATCTGGAAATCTGGGAGGTCACCACCTGCAGCAGCAGGGCAAATAAATTACTGTACAAATTACTATCAATCCCCTAAACCAGTAAAATCATGTCAGCAGCAAATGGAAGGTAAAGTCATCCACCTGCACTGTGACACAGAGGAGACAAAAATGCATATTTTGACAAGCTGGTTTTTAGAATTCTTTTTTGACCAAGGTAAAACATGCAAGTGCCCAGGCAACATATCTTACACACAAAAGTCTGTTCAATATGATAAATGGTGTGTCTGTAAGTAAATGAGCACACGCCCTTACACAGGAATTAAATAAAATCTAAAACAAGAATGAGTGTGTAAGTTTATGAATAAGTGAAAGTACACAAAGTAAGGCACATGTAAACTTGTCCTGTGTTCAATGAATCATTCTTGACACACGACTGCAACGGCAGCCTTCATTAGAAAGGGGAACAGCAAAAACTTCTAAGAAATGAAGTAGGAATGCTTCCTAACGTTCAGTGGTTTGGGCATTTTTTGTTAAGAAGGTGAAGGAAGCATAAACAGAGCCTGCATCCATTTCATGAGTTACTTCAGAAATTAAGACTTTGTATATGAAGCCATGTCACTTGGAAAAGAGGATATAGTATGCATGTGGTGGGCATGAAAATGCTACATCCATTTCTTGTTGCTATTTGTGGGCTCTGGTTTATATAATGCTCGTCTTTCAAAGGCTGAAATTTCAGAGAAACAGGTAAAATTTGATACCTGAAAGTTTTCATTTCATGCTAGAGTGTAGATATATCCTATAGAAAAGAAAATAATGCAGTTTTAGGGACTCAGGATGTAAGTGTGTGTGTCTGTGTGTTGTAACCTTGTACGTCTTCTGGGACCATAAATTAATTTACAGATCTATGATCCTCTAGCTGGTGTTGTGTTATTTTTCCTGAAAATCACTCATAGATACATTTAATACCCTGAGAAGGGCATGTAGTCATCTAATGGCCTTGGACTGAGGCAGAGAGAGAAGGGATGGATCCTTATCCATGCACACACTTACAATGATCGTGTTCAGCCTCCAGTGGCAGACTGAACTACATCTTTACAGTGCAGTCCTAGAAGGAATGGACTGCTGTTTACAACCAGCTTCCTCATCCCAAACTACCCTCCCCCAGGCTGAGGGGTTTTACAGGTACTGATCTGTTCCATCTCCAGCCAGATCATCCCTTCCCATCTCACTAGTTCTGCTTTCTAGCCAGGTGAGTGCTGTCGTGCACGCTGAAAAGAACTGGAAATTCACAGCAATTTCTCTCTTTGTAACACCAAATGCACACTAACATAGTTGTCTCGTGTTTTAAATTATTAAAAGGGAATATCTCTCACTAAGTTTCACTTGTGCTCAGTTATCAACTCCTGCACAGAGCTGAAGTGACAGAAGGAAATGTTCTGGCTGACACCAGACCTTCCCTGCTTTGCCCTGCACCCTGTTCCTCCTGCAAGACACAAGAACGCAGGGAAGGGGAGGACAAGTTGAAAGAATGAAGTTGTGTAGTGGTTATGTTTTGCTGGGCAGAGCACAGCCCTGAAGTGTTGGGTTATTTATTTCCTGAGCAAACCCAGAGTCAAGAATTCTGCAGTAACTTCGTACTTCCAGTTCTCACTCGGGGGAGCTCGCAAACCCTCACAGTTGCACACAGACAAACTGAAAACATGATCCTAAAATGCAGAACACATGAAGGAACAGGAAAACCTGCTTTACCACTTCTAAATCAATGTGCTGATGTTTTGCTTATGACTAAAGTCATTTGCACTTGGAGACATCACATACAGTGGGACAAGAATCCAGCAACATAGTGCAATATTATGGTGACCATGGGCCTCATGGAAACATTTCTGTTTCAAAAGACTTTCACTAAATAGGGAGCACCATTCCCTGTGGTTTCCTGACACTTTATCTCTCCACTGTGATCGCTGCTCACGGAGGCACAATTGTGGCCCCAGTCCTATCCACTAGGACTGCCTCAGCACCAAGCTGCCCCCAGTTAAAATAGGACTTTTAGGATGCCTTAGCAAAAATTCCAGCAGCTCTGGAAGAGCTAAAACCTCATTCCCCCCTGTACTCCACTATGCAGAGTTGTCTGGAGTTTTTGCTGAAGCCAGATTTTCTCTGTGTCCTGGACTTTGCACTTCACAGCACAGATGTGCCCTGAGAGGCTTTCTGACCACCCTGTGCACCAGAGACAACCTAGGGGTCCAAATACCCACAGTCTGGTGGCTCAGGGAGCAGCCCCTCATTAGCCCAGACCTCCAGATGCATCACACTTGCAGAATTTCACCTCCAGCTTCACTTTGCACCGAGGGGAAATCCTGTGTGCCCGTGTTAGCCATGCTCAGGCTGATGAGAGAGCTTGGATAGTGAATCGTTCACAGAGCCAGGACCTATGTAGACACAGATAAACTGCTGCACTGGCACACTGTTAGCCCCTTTATTAACTAGGATGCCATTTCCCTGCTCATGTTGCAGTTGAGGCAGGCTCTGGTCTGGGGTAATTTACTTTTTTTCCCCAGTTCCAACAATGTAGGAGGAAGAGATGACCCAGATCCTACCATTAACAGACACAAGTGTAATCTTGTTTAACCCAGCAGCAGGACTGGCCACGTGAGCAAAAACCTGAGCAAAACCACGGGATATCCAGCCCTCAGTGCTACCATGTCCTTCTTTAAAAACAGAGCAGCTGTAACTTGGTGCAGGGCCGTGCTCCTCTCCCTCCAACAAGGCAGATATGTGCCTTCATCCCTCCCTCTAACATGGAAGAAACCAGTTGAGGCTGTGACTCAAACTGTTGGCCCCATTAAAGACCATGGCCTCTCCTCTGAAGGCCATGTTAGGTGTGACTTAATAACACGATTTTTAGGTGTATAATTACTATTTGGTTTCCCAAGACTACCTGATGTTGGCAACACATGTTGTCAGACGCCTGAGGCTTGATTATTCCAGTTCCCCCATAGGTACTCACAGAAGGATGTGAGCAGGAGTCCTGGAGCTCCTTGTGGCACTGGAACACCCTTCTGTATGAAACACCCTGCCTTCCTTGCAGCCATAACCTCCAGGGTGTCAACCCAAAAAAGGGAGACCCCATTTTTTCTTTCTTCTAAAATGCCTAAATACAAGTGTAGCTGCAGTGATATTGGTTAGAATGAGATCCTCCCTACACAATTCGTTTCTGCTCTCAGCTACAACTTAGTTTTAAGTGTGACACTGTCCTGCCTAAAGTCCTTTTTCAGAGGTGTGTTACCCCACTGAAACCAGCCTTCTCCACTGGTTTTGTGTTGCTTTTTTTACTTACCTATTCATACAGTCCCTATAGCTAATGAGAATTTTTAATGATTGTGATTCAGCAAATGAGTTATGCAATAAGTTATTAGTGGTTGTTACTGCTGCTGTTATTCATACACCTTATTGATATTTATTAATAAACCTTACTGACATTCAAAGAGAAAATTGTGTACCAATTTATAAAGTTATTCAGTATTCCTAGGAACACACAAGAGCATGAAATACATCCAAAAATGTAATTTTTCATTCAACATCTCTCTCTCTCAGACACAAATGTACTTATTACCATATTACCAGGCAATGCTTTTTCTATTATTAATCCCATGTCTCTGTAGTACCAACCACTGTTGTCATTAAGGGCATTCTGGGAAGGAAATATTCATCACTGAAAAAACCCCACAAAATCCCATGTACTTTACAGAAAGAAAGATCATTGATTGAAGAAGACCGAATTCTTCAGAAATTTCTGAACTTGTGTGTAGCTTGTCAAAATTCCCCACCCACATTATTCTCTTTGAAGCAACTCTCACAGAGTTGCTGCTTCCATTTCTTGCCATAAAAGTGTCAGCTGAGTGTTTCATGTTGTGATACAGCTCTCAATGTTACAGGAAATCGACCTAAGTAGTTTTCCTGTGAGTATAAAAGAAGCAGATAAAATCCATTAACCCTTTCAACACATGATATATTTACACACTTGTACCTTTGCATGTCTTACAACAAAGAAAAACAGTCTCAGTGGGAAACAGCAGTGGTTGTGGGGAGGAGGGTTCTTTTCTTTATGAACCTTTTTTTTTTCGACTCATTGGGTAATTTATTTATCCACAAAAGATATTTGTGGGTGTTTTCATGAGTGGCCCCTTCTTTACGACATTGCTGTTTCTAACAGCTGCAAAATCATTTTTTTCATACTAAACATCCTCTTGCAGCCTAGAAAATAAACATCTGTTTTATTTCTTCATTTGGCAGCTCGGTATGTTGCTGAAACAGAGCTGTGCCACCAGCTCAGACCCAGCTCTCAGTTTTAAACGTGTGGTGGATATTTCTGATTTAGTCCTTGCTGAAGTCTCCTGCTGGATTGTTAGAGATGTGCAGACTGTAAGAGATTAGGAGCTGTGAATAAGGCCATGCAAATTCATAATCCTTATCTAAATTTCCCTAGACATCAAGACAAAGAGAAAGTCTGGAGCTGTAATAAGGATGTCTTACACTGTGGAATTCTTAATAATTTTTAATGTTCTGCAGATAATGGTTTATCAAAATACACACTCACTTAGAAGTAGCCCAATATTTCACATGAATAAAATTTGCAGCACAAACAGGAGAAGACAGCACAGAGGTCCTTAGCTTAAACCATAATAAGAGGTGAGCAGGGATCATAAACTCAAGATGCAAAACCCAAAATGTGCACCATTAACTTCATCTATCAGAATTCTTTGCCTACCACCTATGAATTTTGCATTCTTCTCCAAGAAACCCTTTATCTGTGTTATATTCTACCTGCAGTCTGCTGTTGGAAACACTGAATAATACCAGGTTGGGAGGAACTTCAATTACAAGACCACTCTATCCCTCTGCATCTGACCACACTACTTGGAATATAGTCACAGTTTTTCAGTAAATTCAAACAGCTGATGTTATTGTTGAAGTCAACTGTCCCTTAATCCAATTTCACATCTAAAACTACATATCTGGGGAAAGGCTGGACCAAGAGAATGCACAATTTATTTCACAGCACCAACCTGGCTTATGCAAAAAAAACCCTGCAAGTTTACAAGCCTCAGATATACAATAAAACTTCTGAAACAATGAATTCCACAGACTGGCAGTTTTCTTCAGCTTAAGTGATCAACAATCTCCAAAAATGTCCTTCTGATTCCCAAAAAAGTAATTCTGACTTTTCTGGAGGAAATAAGAACTGAAGGCTTTGATATCTGGTCTGCACTTGAGGGCACTTATGTGTGATATACACATTTTTCTGTTTAGCTTATATAAAAATCCTACAAATTCTGTCCTGACTATCCAGGGTCCTTATTCTCAAGTCACACAAGGAAGGCATACAGCACAAAACCTTCAAGAAGGAGGTTCCCCAACACTGAAGGCAGTAAGAGTTTTCTATTTTCCCCTTCTCTGTGAAAGTGCAAGTGCAACATTCAGGTGAGGATGAGAGAAAATTTGTCTTAGTTTTGGGTCTAAGTTTATCTGTGATCCCAACTAAAACACCTATGGGATGTTTTAGCTTAGTGAGGGACCCAAGGGGTTTGTGAAGGTTATTTTTCCAAGCTGGACTCATGTTGTCCCTTTGGCCTGTGCCCACCAAGAGTGAAGGTAAAAAAAAAGCAGAAACATAAAACTTCCCTGAGTAAGGTGACATATAACTTTTTGTAGTCCCAGCTTAAACATGGACTGAACATCTTTTGTTATTTCATTATTTAGAAAGTGCTCCCCTACCCCTGCTCCTTTTTCCTCCTGCCAAACCCAGCAGAAATTTCTCTTTTGCCTTTGTATAGTGTTCCTTAACTGGTACCTCTGAAGAGAGAGGGGCTGAAGAGGATTTTGGATGATGCTGTAGCAGGCAGCACTGCCCTGTGCTCCTCATCAGCTCCTGGCCCCTGTCCTTGGAAAGGCCCTGGAGCACCACCAGGGCTGTTCTCCATCAAGCAGTGACTCTGAGTTCCAATTCAGGTTTTATTGCCTTATTTCCTAGAAAAAAAGTGGGCAAAGCATGGATGTTAAACATAATGAAAAGTAAAGGACTATCTCACAGTCTGCTAGAAATTAAAATTACTGAAAGCCTATTTCTCCCCCAGGAATAAAGGGCTAAAATTAAGAAAATATCCAGAAAGTATGCAAGCTCCAACTGTAAACTGAGAACACTGAAAATGACATTAGGATACATATCCAAACGTTATTTTTTGATGGCTAGATACAACTCAGAGCACTTAGAAATTACCCACGGTATTTAGACATTTCTAAACATATTCCTCATATCCTTCTGGATTTCTCACTGTCAATTTTAACACGAGTGGAGGAGTTTCCACACCTCCCTGGGCACTGGCTCTAGCTCTAATTCCTCAGGAAAGACAATAAATTCCACTGGAAAGTAAGAACACCTCGCTGATGTGGCAGCCTTAAGAAGGAACATCCCCATTGCACAGACAAGAAGATGGACAAGAAAAGATGGACAAAACACTCTTCATCAGTGTTTAAAGCTGCACTTATGACCTTTGCATCAGAAAAGGAAGACTGATCTGAGCAATCATGTTCAGGCTCCTCTGTGGCTCCTCAGCACAATTTCAGTATCAAAGTAATTGGCACTTAAAGGGTATCTTGGGCAGGGTTGTGGTGCCACAAGAAAAAAAATGTTTTCCTGTAAAAGCAGCTCAGTGTTTTTTAAGACCCAATACTGCACAAGTGGAAGTGCCAGAGACTGTTGGGAAGGAGTAGAGAAGAATGGGGAGAGATGGTTTGAAAAAAGTTTCAAACATCCATCTCAAATGATGATCTAGATTGGGCAGTGTGACAAGAACTGATTAAACCATATAGAATAATTTTTAGCTAACTGAAATAAATGTTAACCTTTTAAGGAACTTCTGTTCAAAAATGTCTTCTCTAATCAATGTCAAGATTTCCATAAAATTATTAAAATTAAAATTTACAGTCAGCTTTTACTGCAAAGTCCAATTTTAGCAATCTTGGAATTTTCAGTGAAAAAAAACCTCATTAGAGGAATAAAACAATTTATTTCAAAAGGGAGAAGAAGATGAGTCTGGACAAAATGAAGAAAATTGCAGTTAATTAAAAGAGAAGTTTGCTATGCCTACAATTTTATTCCCTTTTCCAGTGACCCATATTTTGAACACTTGCAGTTACTCATGAACAAACTCTGTTTAAACATGGTACTTCTGTCATTGCACAGATTTAACTAAGTTCAGCATTTCCACCTTTTCCATTGTTTATTTTCTAATAGATCTCAAATTGCAACATGCTTCTGTCTCTGATAGTTTTCATTATGAGCCTTAACTACTGTCTCAGGTAAAGGTACTATTGAATGTTATGGGTCTGACCAGTGTTATACTCTGCTTAAACTCTTGAATTCCGTAAGTTTTGGACTGGAGTCTATTCCTCGTATGAGTGTATTGCCCTCTGTTGGTCAGGTGTAATCACAGAGCATCACAGAAGACAGAAAACCCAACCATCTTCGCCTTGTCAGTCAGGAGATTTATGTTTCTATGTCAGCTGCACAACTAGAAAGGCTTCAGGAATTTAAAAACACACTTCTAGAGACCGTCGTTTGTTTGTTTGCTTGTTTGTTTTAAATTACCCTAAAAGATTTTTTTTTACGTTACTGCTTTGTGTCAACAGATCTGAAAATACACCAGTGTTTAACCTTTCCCAGGCAATGAAGCTGCAGTTCTGTGTCGTACTGAAGGGCACAACCACATGGATCATTGCTGCAAGGTGCAAGAAAGAGTTTGGGGAGGGAGACTCAGAGGAGCAGGGAGAGGGGCTGGCAGAGCCTCAGCAGTGCCCTGGAGCACGGGAATGCCACCACACCCCCTCACAGCATCCCTGCTCTGGGCATTTGAAGCTGCTTTCCTGCCTGCCTTCAAACAAATGCACACACAGCACCCTAATCAGACTCCCCCTAATTAGGCATTAATGCTACATTACATATGTATATTGTTCTTAGTGATATTAAGATTTTATTTGCTCTTTAACCCAAAATTGTCTATTGATCAATGTGTTAACTGGTGTTTTCGTGCATTTAACATAATTCATTACAAACCAGGTCATTTTGTGAGTGGCAAAATGAACAAAATCTCATTGCTTATGGACTTGTGATTGAGTTCCTATGTGGACTCTGGGATGTTTAATGAGAGTTGGACTCCAATTACCGTCCTTCCCACAAATGGGAATTTTAATAAGGTCTTTCCTAATCTTCACATTGTTTTCACAAAAATTATAGCAGCTTCTCATCAAGATATCCCTCCATCATTGTAGGTTCAAACTGATCCATGATTTCAAATTATTAGAGATGAGACCAACAAATATGCCCACAGACATACACGTCAAGTAGTTCTGCAAGTCTCATCTCCTCAGGAGTGCAGTTTCCAATTTATACTGAAATCAAGTAAACAAGCAAATAAAAAAAAAAAAAAAAAAAATTTGAGGTAAAAATTAAGAAATTGCCTAGTAGTATACTCAGGCTGAGGACAATCTCAGGGCCTAACCCCACTGAAATGGAGCCTCACTCTTTGTCCCCATGAAATCTGGCCCCAAGTTTTGGCCCTACCTCAAATACTCCCACTCCACTCACTACAAGAGAAGACATTTGGGAGAGAGGACCAAGTAGCTCAGTGGTTTTGCTTTTTCCTCAGCAAATGTCCGAGAAAAATCCAGCCTCCTTTTGGCCACAGGCCCAGGAAGAACACAGAGAGGTGTCTGCCATAACTTCCCTACCCACCCAACCAAGGAGCACTGGAGCACAGCCCCACTCCCTGCCCTTCTTTCCTCTGCTCCAGCACCAGGGCTGGTGACAGTGTCTCCAGAGCATGGGATGTGTCAGAGAAACATCAGTGCTCCAGCCACAGCCTCAAACTCATCTCTATAGCCATGGGAGCCAAAATCCATCCTATTGGTAATGAGGCTTCTGATGGACCCTTGTGAGTGCAGATCTGTGGACAAGAACCCGACACTCACATGCGCTCAGCAAAGACATTAAAACAGAGAGAAGATTGGTGTATGTAACACGGAATTTGACAGAATTGTTTCCTTATATTTCAGTTTCTGTCAAACAGAACTACTCTATTTTAGCCATCTTGATGACTTCTGAAATGAAAATACTTTTTTAAAACATCACAGGACTTCCAAAGCTTGGGGCAAAAGAAATTCTGTTATTCGTAGTGAAAATGTAATATTTTAAAAGTGTCTCTCCCTCAGTGTCTGAGAAAAATCAGGAGGTGACAGCCACACTTCTCCTTGCTGGAAGTTCACATAAACTGGATTTTTCTGTAGATATGTTCACAACCTAAGGATTGCACAAGATTGTATCTCCTGTCCATTTAGACCAACCAGTGTTTCTAGTCCTCTGCAACGGTCTTTCAACAGTGTTAAAAATACCATAGAACTCAGTAAGAGGCTTCCACAATCCACTGCTTTAGAGTGTTCCATGTACTCCCTCATTTGGCTACAGCCTGTCTCTGGTTTTAGAGGTTCCAAGCTGTTCCAGCTGTCAGGTGTCTCTGAACATTTCTTGAGGTTTAGTTTTTTCTGCCTGGATCTGCCAGGGTGAATTGCCACACAAGAAGTCCATGCAGGACACCTTTGGATGAAAAAGTAATATAGGGAGAAGGAAGAGACAGCTCACCCCAGTGAACTCCCTCTGAAAGTCTGGCGTGAGCTCCCTCTCACACAACGTACCCATAACTTGTTTAAGTGCACAGGCACTACTCAACAATCATTTGCATTTATTACTATTACTCAATTCAGAGACCGATGTCAAGCCACCTGAGGGAAGGAAAGTACATGGTGCATTTTTAAAAAACCCTCAATTCGATTGGAGTTTTCTGTTTTCCTTGGGGTTTCGCTTTTCTTTTTTTTTTTCTTTCTTCTTTTTTTTTTAAGCTCTGTTCTAAGAAAAGGAAAGCAGGGGATTTACTAAAGGCAAGGCAAGTCGGTTAGTTATGAGTCATCTTCATGACTTATAAAGGGTCTCAAGTCGTTTGGAGCGGGCTTTCTTCACCCAACTTGTGCTGCAGGGACATCAGCCACAACAACAGACCTCTGGGGCCACTGCTCCTGCCTCATTTTCCATTTGCCTTCTTTCTCTCCCTCTCTCAAACTCTCCCTCTCTCTCTTTAAAAGAAAAAAACCCATAACACAAGCCAAGCTGAGTGATCATGGTTAACCTGTGAGATGGAATAAAGGAAGTCTGTGGCCTTCTTGCTGCCTTGGTTTTGCTTTGCATCTCTGTGTGAAGAAAGTGCCTCGTAGCAGGTAGGTTTTTCAGTTTTGTTCTTTGGCTTTTTTGTTTATTTTTGTGTGTGCCTTTTTTTTCTTTTTTTTTTTTTTAAATGAGAAGCTCATATATTACAGGACATGGGAGGGGGCCCAGGGCAGGGTTTGGAAGCCTCAAGAGTCAGAGAGGCTGGACTTCAAACTTTTGCACACATGCAGAAATATCCACCCTTGTGAGAATGTGCCTTCAGCCAGCCAGGATCACACAGGCTCCAGGGAATACAAACCCAGTCCCCTCGGTGTCTTTGAATTCACTTTTGTGGGTGATGGTTTAGAAGGCAACAGAACATGGAATAGAATTTCTACAGTGGTTCAGTTACCTGCTTGGAAGAGTTTGATGACTAATTTGAAATTATTCTCTTGCCTACAGCTTGTCTCTCTACAGAGACATTTTGAGATGGGGAAAAGTTTGAATTAGTTAATTTTGACCACATAAGTGGTTTTGGAAATGGGACAAGCTCTGATCCTCATTTCATAAATAAGCAGCAGAGAAATGCCTTCTTTACAATATACTCATTAGAATTCTATCATTTGCTATGTTTTAATTCTCTTTTAAATTAATGTGTTTAAAATGTCCATATAAGAACTTAACATAACTATCTTGAAATGCATGACCATACCAACAAAACAGGAGCTCCATGCTCAGCATTAATACCTGCCTGGGGAAAATTCTAAGGTTTAATTTGGTGACGAAAACTTGCTCTGGACTCAAATTTTGGCAGTCAATAAATAAAATTAATAATTTCTTTTATTAGGTTTTCAATATTGCAATTTTTAGTTTACAAAGAAACAAGCGAAGTAGATGAAATTTAGTATTAAAAAAAAAAGTCCCACCTACTTGAGCCACAAAGTGGAGGCACATTTTATTTAAGAAGGAATTTTTCAGCAGAGAAAAGCTTCTATGAACACACACATCTTTGGAGCTCTTACAGTATCTTAAGTAAGAGACTTGAATTTAATACTTTTCTAAATGTTTTTTTAAAAAGTATCTTTACTTTCTGAGACATTTGAGGAGAATAGAGGACTTCAAGTCCTCTTGAAAATGCAAATAGGGTATCCGAAAATGGGTTTCTGGTATATTGTTTATATGCAATGGCCTTTTGTAGATGATTAAAAGATTCACAGAATGTGCTAATTATATTAAGTCAAATTCTCTTTCAGTGAAAATTAGATTTCTGCTATTCAAAGGTAAAAACATGTCTGAAACTGATACATTTCATTTTGGTCTTTTTTTTTTTAAACAAAAAAAAAGGTTTTATTGTGACTGCAGAGGAAGACACATTCAAAACCTACTCTAATAATATTACACAAAATTTTAGTTTTGACAAATTAATGGAAATAGGCTTTTCCAGAGGGCATTTTGCAATGTTCTAAGAAAGATATAAAATAGATGAAAGATATAACATAGATGAAGGGCCAGTGCTCTCTTCTCTCTCTCTCTCTGGTGAATGTTAAAGAAGGATCACAGAGATGGCACAGACAGATGGAATTTTTCTATAGCTGCAGTTGGGTGATGTGGTCCCACCTCCCATCCTCTCCAAAGCTATTTCCACAGCCTGCTCACTAGCACGAGACCCTGGAGTTCCTGCAGGTTTTTTCTCCCAGAATGAGGCCTTTGGTTTATTTTCAGTTTGTATCAATCTGACATTGTGCTGGTGACAACCTGACATTGTGTAATTTTGTTTTCTTCATGTGCAGGTGAATGCAGGGCTCACTGGGCCTGTTCAAAGCATGATTCCTTCATATCTTTTAGGGGTTGTGGTCAGTGTGTGTCTCCATTCTTTAACTTCAAAGCCTCAGCCCTGGGGTCTATCACAGTCTGACTCCTCTAACACGACTGTAAATTCACAAACTCATGTGTATGAGCACTGCAGATTTCTGGCCTTGGTAATTGCCTTTTCCCTCCCCAAAAAAGGACTTTGTGACCGAGGTGATAGAACAACCCTAAGCACCATCACATCATGTTTTCCAAAAGGCAAGATCTAAATTCATTTTTGGAGAACGCCGTTTATCTGTTCTAAACCGCCGACCAAATTTTGCAGAGTTGGAACTACTTTCCTAACCCGTATGTGCTTTTCATTAAAAAAATTATATTGGGAAGTACTACCAAAGCTGGCAGGTCCTCTTGTTACCAATCCAAAGACAAAAGGTTGAGCTTGACTCAAGATTCACAACTAAGGATCCTCTCTAGCTGACCAATAACTAAATAAAAATTTGGTCATTTGGATTGGAGAGGCAAAACTGGCTAATAATCACTTAACAAGACTAACGAGCTGGATGCTTCTAGTCCATCAGTGGAGCAGCATAAAACCACCCAGACTCTTGGGTGACAATGATGTACAAATGCACAGCTGGGGAAAGGAGCACTTGTCGCATTCAAACGAAATAATTAGAACTGTACTTGTGGTGATCCTTCTAAAAGGATTAAAATCACCTTTAAGTGAACAGCTTTTGTGAAGGCAACAGCAATGAAAGCAGGTATGAAGTTGGAAAATGAAAACAAAAGACAAACCTGTCTGAAGTCACTACAAGAGAGGAAGGAACAAAAAAGCAGATGGAATGGATGGGACCTAATGATCAGAGATCAGCAGATAAGGTAGGAAGGATCCATGTTTTATTCAGATGTGACTGCAGGAAGAGCATGCTGGAAAGGGGAAGAGAGAAATTCCACCACCTCTTATGAGCTTTTTCTTTATTAATGTTGCACGGGAAATAATAGGGGATTTTATTTCATTATATTTAATCATGAGTAGGTGGTCATTGTTTCCACTGATACCAAGGCCACATTTTCAGAGCTGTGTGAGAAGACAGCAGGGAGCAATACAGGTATTTGTTCATACAATGGAAACCTGACAGCTGTACAAAAGCTGTTACAAAGGTTCAGCAAGAGGAAGCACGTGTCATTTCTCACCACTTCCTGATAAAGCACGAGTCTTATTTTTGCCTTTGGCACACAGAAGCAAAACAATTTGCAGCATTGGAGACGCTGTGTAGCTTTTAAACCCAAAACTGAAGTGCCAGTGTAGCAGCCTGGTTAAAACAATTCCAGGACATAAGATCATGGAATTATCAAACCCCTAAAGTGAGGTCTTGTCTGTGGTTGTGGTTATGTGCTTACCCACTTTTTTGGAGCAAAGCTGCAGAGATCAAGTGCTGCCTGAACTCTCCCCTTCCCTCTCTGCTGGAAGGAGGCACAAGCAAGTACAGCACTCACTCAGCTCCTTAAGAGACCAATTATTAGATCTGCTCAAGTGCCCAATTTCAAAAACGTCCCTGCCAAGTCTGAACACTGGCAGACTGAAGAGGAAAGTGCTGTCAACCACAACTGGCTGCTGCAAACCACAGAGAAAAATACTTGCTTTTTTAGCAAAACCCAGAAAAGATATGAAAGAATTAGGGTTAGGGAAGCATGGTGTAAAGAGTGGCAACCTGGAATACATTTAAGACAGTGTTAATTTGCATATTTTACAACTATTCTTGGGGCATTAGACTAGGAGGTGACAGAAGCTTCTGGTCAGAAAGCTCTTGTCCTACTGTCTAGTGTGGTCCTTATCCAAAGCTTAATGAAGCCAAATTTATTGTTCCCACAAGAGGAACAGATGTTTTGCATCAAGTCCTTAATAAATATGTATGTCCACTGGGTGACAGCAAGTGAATAAGGATTTAGGGACTTTAAAAACACAATAATTGAATTAGAAAATAATTTAGGTTGAAAGAGATCTCTGAAGGTCATCAAAATCAAATCCCTGCTCAAAGCAGAACAGATTTAGGTAAGACAATGGCCCTTTATGGACAGGGATTATTTGTATTCCTAAAACAAAAGAAAATGAACACCTCAACTCCCATCCCTCATCCTCCTCCCCTGACCTGCACCACTCACCCCTCACCCCTCACACACACTTTTTATCACAGGTTTAGGAACTGCTCACTTCACTGCCCACAAATGCAAAATGTTACACCACAGGTCTCAGTGCCTGACTTCAGTAGGAGTTTAGTCTGAACACTCACCAGAGCTCTGAATCATCTTAAATTTGAGGTTTGGAAATTTCTAAACCACCTTTTTTTTCTTTTTTTTTTTTTTTCCTGCCTACCAAAATTTCATGCTCACCTTGGAATTTTTGTTTGCCACTCACACATCACAGCCATGTCCTCGGCTGGTTTCATTTAGAGTGGCACAAAGTGACAGGTAATTTCCCTAAAATCTCTAAATTAGATCACAGTCTTACTATGACATTTTAACTTCCTCTTAAAACATGTGTTAGTAACAGTAGGGAAGTTATAAAAGTACATAAGTTTCTTTAAATTTACATACAAAAAAGATCTCCAAAACTGCCTCATATATAATGTCTCGTTTCCCATATGGGCTTTCTTGTTACTTTTTGATTAAACAACAGAAGGGTGGTTGTTTTTTTGCTTGGTTTTTTTTTTTCTTAAATGGTTACTGGGAGACCAAACAGAAAGCAAACAAGATTCAACTATTTATGAATTCTGCCCAAGAACTGATATTTTATTTTAGAAGGATGGAGAAAGAAAAATATATTTCAATCAAGACATACCTAGCAGAGAACTAACTGGGCATCACTTAGGCCTTTTTAAAACTGCTTGGAATGGCTATCTCAACTACTCCATCCTTTTTACTGATGTAAGTAACTGAAAATTGTAAAAATAAATCAGGTAATTTTATATATAATGAGGATTCTCTAACCTTCCTTCTACTGAGTGTATTTCTATTTCATTACGTTATTTTTTTGCAGATTTTGGAAATATTTTTAAGAATTACTGATTTCTAAAACTATGTTTCCTTGTTAGTTTCCAGGGGAGAGCTCATAATAGGCTGAAAGAAGTAAAAAAATGGTCAACTTTGATAAAAAAAAATTCAGCACATTAATTCTGTGGTCAAAGCATCAGTTAATATTCTGGAGTGATTAGCAAACAGTGTATTGTTCAACACAGTCAATTATAGTCATTAATCTCATTCTAATCTACTGGAATGAGGGTGTAGGAACCCTGTGAATGGATTCCAGACCAGCAACTAAATCCAACCAACAGTTTTTCTCTCTGCTCAGCAATCATTTATTCCAGAAAGGAATATTTCTTGTTTAATCATAAAACTCCAATGCTTACTGATAAAACTATGACTATTTTTTATCTCTCATTTCTCACCTCCTGTTAAACAGTCAGCTCTCCTGAGAGGCATTTTGTCTTAGTTAAATAAAAATAAATCCAAGTCACTTTTGCTTTTGTTTTGGGTTCTTAAACATGTAGAGGAACTAGGCTGATATTAAGCCTTCATTAAGTGATATCTAAAGGAGTACAAAATTAGGCAAGAATCTGTGTTCCTTGTGCTCACAGGAGCCACAACTCATTCAATGCTCAATGCCCTCTGGTTCTCTTATAAAAGTGACTAAAACAATTGCAAGTTGGGCTGGTTTGCCATGTACAGTTCCTGTGTAACCAACTCCAGTAATTTTCCCTCTGATTAACCCTTCCTCTGACAGAATTTTTTAATATGCATTTCTGTATTTTTTCTTCTTTTTTTTTTTTTTAGGTATATGAAGGGGAGAAAAAAAAAAAAAAAAAGGTGTTTCAGTTCTTTGTGTCTCCTCCTCCAGCCTCTGCGGGCTGTATGTTGTTAATGCTAATCGTGATAGGGGTTCTTACCTCTGACTGACTCCTACATGTTAGCATTAACACTGTGCCAAGCCTCTCACCAGCACCCACACGGAGCAACCTGCTGCTGGGGCACGAGAGCAGAAACCCTCAGTCAGTCCCTGCTCTGCTGGGAAACCTTCTGCTCCACGGGCAGAAATACGAGTTGTTCTGCAGACACACGTGCTTGCTGGAATGTTGAAGTCTGGAAAAGCAGGGAAAAAGCAGCTTTGTGTATCAGCAAGACTTTAGTAGGGTGTTGAACGTGGGACATTTTGAGCACAACCACCTGGTTTTTATTCTCTCTTAGTACTTTTTAGCACTTCTTCCTTTACTTCCCACACAAGTATTTCATTTCTTCATTATTGTTTAGGAAAGAAAAATTATGAATTAAAAAGAAATATGGATTAACTGGGCATTCTACTCATTTCTATAGCATTTTATTATATATAAGAGAAAAGCTGACAAGAAATGTTTCTCTGAAATTTCACCATCACTTCGTTAGGAGAAATGGGTCAGTGGATCATGAAGGGAAAATGAAAATATCTTTAGTTTACTTTAGGATTACCAGTGCATTCCAATCTTTTAGATGTCTGAGAAATCACAGAGAAATAGGAAAATATTGTTATATTTATTTTGTGTGAAATCCAAATAGTTACTGAATAGTCAGTCACGAAACCTGAGCCAGTATTTACAACTCTCTGTCTCACGCTCTACTTAACTCTACCTGATGAACAGCTTATCTATGAAACACTAATCTGATAGGGGAGAAGGGGAAACAAAAACCCTCAGAGTACGCACCATTAATTAAAGAATAAGGTTAATGTTTGTGCTGTATCAATATCAACACTTTTTTTGTGTTATCAGTGTTGTGCCTGTGAGCCCCGAGCACAGGATAAGCTCACAGACACTTGTGAATCCATGGTCTCACATATAAAACAGTCTCCCATGCACAGAGTCTCACTGAATGTGATCTTTCCACCCACACAGAACTGCTGCAGGGAATAAACATTTTCCCAATCAGGCCCCAAGTCCAGTGGCTCCCCCAGGGATGCACAGAAAAGCAAAAGCCACTTTCATCCCTTCCAAAGTCAGAGCTGCAGTTCTGAGAGGGAAATCTCAATGTGGTGAAGCCCAGTTTGATAAAGAAAAGCATACTCCTACTAAGTTCACAGGGAAAATGGTTTTGGAAGTGGGAAGAAAATTGTGGCAAAATTTTCTTGGGACAAGGGGGAAGCTGCAGCGGTTTGATTTCCCTGTCCATTGGAGTGGTACCAGTTCTCTTGCTGAAGGCAGGATGGTCCCTGATCCCCAGGCCCACAGGTACTGCTGCTTCTCTTCCCTGGTGCAGTCAGCAGAGAGCCAGCAGCATGTCTGATGCTGCTCTGATGTGGTTGCTGCGTGACTGATTTTTAAAAGACAATTTTAAATCTAAGATTTCTGTGAAACACAGAGATCTGGTGATGCTCTGGAGCTTGTCTCCACAACTCAAATTCCCCTGCAGGATATATAGATTAAAACAAAATATTTATCAAGTGATTACATTTATTATGTCAATTGTGTTCAAAAAAAAAGGATGTTACATGGTATTTTCCTTGGTTGCTCGTTGCATTCATGGAAGTCTCATTTATTGCACAGCACTCCAAGCCTGAAACCAGATTTTCTCTTCTTCAAAACTTTTGATTAACCTCAGAGCAATGTACCTGGAGTGCAGCACTGTCTCAGTGCTTGGGAATGACAGTGACCAGCTGTGATTTCCTCACTTCAACCCACCTTTCCACTGCCCAGCCTGGACTTCCCACTTCTATCCTGTACACATATGCCAACAGAAGGCATCCTAAGGAAGAAAATAGGTCTTGACACACACACCATCCTGATTCATAGTCATGCTATAAAAATCAAATGTTTGTTCCCTCACATCTTCTCTCTTTAAAACGTAAGTTGAGTACCCTGAAAACTTAAGCAACGTGGTCATTAGACCAATTATATGTGTTTTTCCTGCATGGCTGATTCCCCAGAAAAGCAGGCATATTAGGTTGTGGATATTTTATCAGCAGATATTAAAAAAAAGGTTTTCTTTTCACTCTGAACAAATGTTAATGCTGCCCATGACTGGGGTTAAATCTTGTGAAGGACCACAGCATGACAGCATTGCCATTTTCAGATGGTTGGTGCTCTTCAAGAAATATCCACTGCCACCTCTTCCCATCAAACACCTCCATGCTGCTGAGTTCCTGTGTCTGGACTTCTTAAAAACTAATAAAATAAATGCAGCAAGTTCACTGGCTTCAAATATAACCAAGTATTGCACTAAGCTGAGTGGTCTAGTGCTAGATAAGTTACCAAAGAGCAGTCAGAGATTACTTCTTGCCAGAGGTTAAAATAGAAAGGGAAGTTTATTCTGGCTGCTGTCACAAAAGGATTTGCTGTCAACTGACGACAGCGTTTTCATCACTTGCATGTGTTCAATTTCCCAAGGAAGAGCTTTACTTCCTTGGTAAGGAAAAAATAACTCTCCCTTGACATTTAATTCCTTCTGTTACGAAGTAAGTCAGACTTTATCCTAATTGGCTTTTCTATCTCCAAAATCCATAACGTAAAATACAGAATATTTCTTTTAAAAAAAAAAAATTCTCTGCTGGTCTGAGTGTCAACTGTCAGCTCACCTTCCTACTGTCACTTCTCAGGACCAAGGCACCACGTAGCTTTAACCTCAGCACAGAGTTTCCTTTTGGGACAAAACCAGTAAATAAAAGGGAAGGCTCAAAAGTTTCAACTCTCTTTCAAACAAGAGGTAGAAGGAGGAACAACTTGAATGTGGGAAGCCACAGAGCTACTACTGAGAAGCTCTGTACAGCAAGGAAAAAAGGCTTCAATTCCTGCTTTTCCCTTGCCACCACAGAATCCTGGAACGGTTTGGGTTGGAAGGGACCTTAAAGATCATCTACTCAATGGGCAGGGACTCGTTCCACTGCACCAGGCTGTTCCAAGCCCTGTCCAACCCGACCCTGAACATTTCCAAGGTTGAGGTATTCACTTCCCTGAACATGTTCCAGTGTCCCACCACCCCCACCACAAAAACAATTCTTCCTTATTCATTCCTGATCACAATCTGACCAGTGCCATCCTCTGCTCATGTATGTTGGCCTAGGTCACCATGCCCTCCCCTTTCTCCAGTTTGCAGGATGGTGTCTTCCCAGATTCTTCCCCACCTTTAGCTGGCTCTGCAGGTGTTTTTTGCTGAACAGATACAGGAAAAATTGCCTCTTTATACCCCGCAAAAATTAATAAAGGGAAATAGCCAAGAAGGGGGCTTGGCTTAATTCTGCTCTTTTGTCCATCTTCCCTGCAGTTTTCTAGAGTTCAGTATAGAAAATAACAATATCTAGTTTCTTGTCTCTTTTGGAACTGACCAATGGTGGCCTTTTCTGGCTATTTCCAATAGAGAAGGTTGTGCCAGGTCCCAGGGCAGGCAGGGCAGTGCATACACATCTAGAATCCACACCCACCCAGAGCTTTGCCATCCCCATTCTGGCATTTTATACAACCCCACAGCTTTAAGTTTGGTACAGAGGGATAGTTCTGGGTGTATGTCAGAGCACAGCCCCAAAGAGCCGGGCTGGTACCACCCTGCAGTTCAGCTAAAGTTCTGAAAATCTGAAGCCAAAAAGAGCAAGGAAAAACAACTCTAACCCAGCTGCTGCAACGGTCCTCCTGGCAGACAATTTCAGCATTTCACGTGTCAGCAATCGATGGTAAAACAGAGAAACAGCCCTGAGCTTGGGGCTGGGATCTCCCCGCAGCTCTGTGGCTGCCCCGGCACTGAGCACTGCTTCCATCCCACACTCGCCCAAGAAATGCTCGGGACTGTTCTCTAGCAGTGCCATCAGACTGGGCAGCGAGTAACTCCCAAGTACCTTGTGATCCATCCCCCCCAAAAACACCGATGTTTCCCACACACGCGGCTCTCTGGCAGAACAGGGGCTCCAACCTACATTCGTATTTTAAAACGTGCTGTGGTGAAAAAGTGGGCACTACCTTCTGTTACCCTGTTCTCTCGGCTGCTCCTGTCCCCTGGGAGAATCCCGGTGCTTTTCAGAGGCATCCCCAGCTACACCTCCCCCAAAGGAACGCCTGCCTTCTGCAGATGTGAGGAGGCCGAGATGTGACTTAGCACCAAGTCCTGCAGGAGTTTGATTTTCCATCTTTGCACACACAGACCTCCAGGAAAGGGTCTACTCCACACCTCAACAGCATTTTCGGCATTGCAGTTGTGCACTCACCAAAGTCCCTGGTAGGGGATTCACCCATGGGGTGACTCTCCTGCTCTTCCCCGAGCTGCTGCTCCCACCCAGTGGCCAGAGGTTCCCCGGGCTCCGCTGCAAATTCCCCTTCCTGCCGGTCCCAACCCACTTGTGGGAGACCTTGTAAAGGTCAGGAAAGGGAAATTCCCTCTCCAGACTTTTCAGCCCAGTTAGACACCTCTTAAAACTTCTTAAAACACTATAAAGGCCAAGTTCCCTCCCCCTCAACCCAGAAAAGTTCCAAAATTTCAGCAATTGTTAAAAAATTTCCTAAGGGCAAGCAGCATTCTTCCCTTCTCTGCAGCTGCTGGAATCTAGGAGGAATTCTGAACTGAGAGTAGACATCAGGAGACTCTGTGGGTTGTAATATAACTGGTTTAGGATTCAAAATAGACCACCTGGATCAGATCCCACTGGCCAAAGTTCACTACAGTCTTGTGTTAATCAGAGATGCCAGGTACTGCCTCAGGAAAAAAACACAAACCAAAAGCCAACACAAAGAGCACATTTTTGTGTCTCTCAAGACAAGAACCAATGCTTGCTTTTTTTGTAGCACCAGAGCAACAGGCTCAAAGCCAAAGCACACTCTGGTAAGTTGGGTTTGATGAAAACATACAGAATGTGCAAAATGCGTGTGTGCACTTTAAAGGTAAACCTTGAATCGAGCAAGTTATTTCAAAAAATAAGCATCTGATACCATTATGAAAAGTCCTCTGTAATCAAGAGGGGGAAAAATAAATCAGTTTTTCAAGTACCCTGAGAAAACACAAGCTATACTTGAAAGAAGTGTTGAATTTAATATGTAGGAGAAAACAAATTTTGACACATACCTTAAGGAGATTTCTGCAATTTCACCAAAAGCTTTTTGCATTTCTTCCACGCTCTGAAACATTCAGCATTTACTGGTTATTTACTTCAATTAAGGTAGGTCAGACTTCCTTACCTACATGTATTTTACTGAAGCTACAAAACTGTAGTGTCTATTGATCACAAAGCAAGTGATGCAGTTAATAGTAAAAACAGTAATTCAGAGAAAATATTTGCACTTCAAAAAGTAACAAAAATCTCCTCTGGTATAATGCCATCAGTTCTAATAAGTTAGGGACAAAAATACCAAATGTCAGAAAACATCATCTAAAAAAAACCCCTTGTGAAATTTAATTGAAGTCAATATATTTAAATATCGAAGAAAGGAAAGGCTCAATAAATCAAACTACACTGGGGACACAAGTAGTGAACTCCATTCCTGGTACTGCTCTGGAAAAAACAGTGCAGCAGAAAGAAATCATTAAACTCAAAGAACCTCTTGGTTTTTACATCCTGCTCTTTTTGTGTTGGTAAACCGCTGGCAATTACAGAGCTCTCTACTGAATGGAGACTTTGGAACCAGAAACACAACAGAGTCATTGAAGATAAAACATTCCCCCACCCCTTTTTTTTTTTAGTGAAATCTTCAGTGTGCTGTATATGCCTGTATTTTTATACCTATCCACAGAATTCAAATGAATTACTCCAGACATTTTTATATGAGGCAGAAACAAGTCATGTAAAAATACACGTTTTATTATGTACATTTAGAGTTCGAGTTAATTTAAATTGATACAGTTTTTCCTTCTTCAGTTCCATCTTTTGCCTCGAGAGTTTCTGCTGCTGCTTGCACGTATTTTTCTTCAGTGACCTGCAGGAACATAACAATTTTGTTATATTTTTAAAATTCATTTAATTCTAGATCCTGGAAATCCTCCCCTCATGCTGTCACTGTAACAAGAAAGGACACAAGAAAGGCTACAAAGACAATTACCTTCTCCAAATTAAACAATGTGAAGGACTAGAATATTCAAACTAATGGTATTTTATAGTTCCATTTATCCTAAAAACTTGCCTTTTGCATTTACTCAGTCATTGTAAAGCCTCTCTAGGGTAGGTACATTTCAACTTTGAAACACTGCTTCTTTAACAGAACGACGTTTGCTACAAACTCATTTTCCATGTGGGTTTTAAACAGGAAAAAAATACCCAAACTAGTTTATTCATGCATTTGAGTGAAATACCATTCCCTTTTATCTCCATTAAATTCCACCTACGTTCAAGGCCAGGTTGGATGGGGCCCTGAGCCACCTGATCCAGTGGAAGGTGTCCCTGTCCATGGCAGGGGGTTGGAAATGGATGATCTTTCAGGTCCTTTCCAACCCAAACCATTCTGTGATTCTACAATTCACCCAGTGGTAGTAATGTTAAAAATAATGTTAAATTTTACACACACATGATACCAACATTAATGCTGGAGATGAATTTGAAATATAAAGTGATAATTAACAACAGCTCAAAATATTGCTATAAAAACCATGTGGGATTCTCAGAAGCAGACAGCTTCAGAGTCATGGATGTAAACTGGTATCATTTGCTCCATTTTTTAAATTGTACAAATTATATCAATCCCATAATGCAGTATTTTTTAAATGGCACTGCATTTCAATAACCAGACTCCAGAAACAATACTACCATGCCCTCTACTATACAAGCAGTTAGAATTCTGGTTTTTCTTCACCTGTGAACATTTCCATTCCTAAATATATGCTCTTGAGTATATCACCTACCTCTAATCATTCCAATTCTCCTCCATCACATACAAATACCTTTGTATTTGGGAAGCTGCACTTCACCACTAATGAGACTTACCAGCTTCTTTGATCTGTCCAGCAGTCTGTGCCACACGGTGTGGTGAGCCTGGAACGTCAGTAAATAATGTTATAACCTTATCATGGAATAATGTCTAGTTCAGATGCCACAGCTTATGATTTGGGTGTCTCATTTGCCCATATTCCTTTGGGGACTGGAATAAATGTCTGCCCTTCACGTCCCTGGAAGTGCTCAAGGATGGACTCTGAGCAACCTGGTCTAGTGGAAGGAAGGTGCCCCTGGCCATGGCAGCAGGGCATTGGAACTGGATGATCTTTAAAGTCCCCGCCAATTCAAACCATTCTGTGCTTCTATAACTCACTTACTGTGTGGAATCCAGTGGGCAAAAATGGGAATTACGATGAGGAAGGGAACGGAGAGGAGCTGAGGAACCCTTGAAAACTTCCCCAGCTGAGACAACAGCATATATGCTAAACCACAGGTCAAAGTCAGGTAAGTCAACAAGAATGGGAAGAAAGACTCCTGCCTCCACTACAGTTCTGAAAAGCCTTTGTTTAGGGCTGATTAGCACTAGGCCTCTTTTTCTTATTGTTGGTAAGTTTTACTTTGGTGTCATGGAAGATTTTGAATTACACCCTTTATCATGTGTATAAATTCCAAGTTCTGCTCTATTCTGAGGGTGAGTGAATTATTCATGCAGAAACTGCATAAGTGAAACAACACTTTCAGTACTGAAAAATAACAGCAAGGGCCATCTGGTGTAAAACTTTTCTAGTTCTAATTTCACACCCACAAAAGTTGTAGGAAAACAACAAGGACTAGTTACCCTCAAATGGATTGGCAGGGACACACCCTGGAACCTCCTTATCAATTCAGATTGGTCAGACTGAAGATTATGGGCTGCTGTTATCTCATACTGGAAACAGAAACTTGTCCTTGGAATATGAGGGCCTTCAGTAACATCTACAAAGTCACCAAACCTGATGGGAGGAGAAAAAAACCAACCTATGTCAAATATATGCAGAGAGAAGTACAAGCAGATTAGGTTTTATTTTTGATTAGCAAATTCCAATCAACAGAAAGAAAACCCACACCAAATCTAAAGAACTCCCCAGTTCAGCATTTCTAGGTTTCCTAAACAAAAAGTACAGGTCACACAATTTCCTAAAATGAACTTAGGAAATTTAAACCTCAAGTCTAGGAAAAGGATCCTCAGTGTAACAAATCCTTGATGCCATGTTTGCTTTAAGAGTAGGAAAACTCTGTCACTCAGCAGAAACAGATTTGTCTCCAAGATCATCTATTTTCCACGCTACAGTGTTTACAACCTGCTCAGCTATCTCCCTTTCAGGCCTTGGAAAATTGCAAATCAATTAATAAAAAAAGAGAGACGTACAGCAAAAGAATACACAGAAGAAACCTTCCCCCAGAAATCAACAGTTAAGCCCATTTTCCCTCATACTGAGCAAACTAGAGTGGGATGGAGAAGAGAACAGACACAACACCATCCTAACTTGTCAAGAACCATCAATGCACAGACATCTGTTCCTTTAGAGGGATGTGGACTCCAAAATCAAATGCAGAACAACTAAGACATGTAGAAAATTGAAGATCCCACACTATCCTAAGCCAAAGAGAAATTCTTTTATTTGCCTGAGATACAAGACAAGCTTCCTGCCTGCAGCCTAAGAACTCTGCATCCTACACTGTATCTCAGAATGGAATGCTGTTCCATTCTCCTCTCACCACTACAAGGCAGTAGTTTGCCAGTTAGGCAGATCTTGGTAACTTTAGAAGAAAAATCCGCTATACAATGCTAACTCTTGCTCTCAAACAAGTATTTGGCTTCCATGTTATTTAACCTGTCACACTCTAAAGATTTATCTAGATTTCATGTAAAAGCATTGGAAGCAGTAAGACTTTTCTGGCACTTACCACCTTCAATATAATAAGAAATAGAAATGCAGTGAGTTAAGTAACACAAAATCATGGTTGTATATAAAAACAAACAAACCACCCCTAACAACTTAGAACAGACCAATGAGCACAAGTGATCTTTAAATTTAAAATCATCACAAGCAACTTACTCTTCTCACTTGGAGAGTACTTGCAATATAGCAGATCTTTCTTTACAGAATGACAGTTCAGTTTTACTCACCTATGTAATGTTACAATTCCTTCCATATTCTGGGAAGCTTTTCGTTCTATCATCTCCATTTTGTATCTGAACAAGACAAAAAGCAAGATTTAAAAATCCTCACCTTTAGCACCCAGCTCCTATAAGGGTATTTCAGAGATGAATTCAAGGAGCAGTATTTATGTGAGCTTTGAGACAGGTTTAAATTCCTAATGACAACACATACTGTTGTAGGTCCCTTCCTGCTGAAACATTCCAGTCTATTCTAGGCACACTCCCTCAGCAGTTTGATTCAGAAAAACAAAATAAAAACATTTTTATTTGTAGTAGTAGGTTAAGTCACATTAAAACTAGAAGACACCACCAGATCACCTACATTGATTTCATGCAAGGTGTGGCCATCAACAGCTGGTCACCTGCAATACAGCAAAGTGCTGTCTGTGCTTTCTGCACACACAGTGTCAGCTCCCAAAACAAAGAAGAGATGCTGGTCCATGTGTCACACTAATATCATCTTCAGCACTAAGCTAAAAAACTTCCTATTTTCTGCAACTTGAGCTTCAGCACAGTTTTATTTTGCTTCACAAAATGAGAAATTATGTATCATTTCCCTCCCCACACACACATCTCTTCAACTGCCAAAAAGCTGTGGAGAGGAGGATTTTTTCCCAAAAAAATTGCTTAAGTATTTCTTTCAGTGAAGACTGGAATGTTTTGAACAAACCTTTTTCTATAGCACAGACTAGAGTATTTTACCCATTTTCCCTCTGCAAGGCTCAAGAACTGCATTTCATCAAATCTTCATTGGAAGGCACCAAAGCATGAAAAATCTACATTTCTTCAAATATGAAAGTCTTTCAGCAAAGGCCGAGTAGAGCTTCAGTTTAATAACAATGAAATCTTGAAGCTCACTAGTGAACAAAAATGTCTTACAGTCTTTCAGTTTGTCACAAAACTACATCCAGTAAAGGTGCCTGGTGTTGGCCCCTGGAGAGAACATAAAAAATTAAACAAATTAGTGTGACAAAGGGAACAGAGCCTCACTCACAGCAGGGGAGAAGCACCTTCTGACTTCACCTGTCACATCTTATTTTAGATTTACAAAGCCAAGTAGAGATTTAAATGGATTTTTAATTGCCTTTTTGAAAGAAAGGCAACTTCAGACACTTACCTGTTATGCTGAAACATTTCACGTGCTACTTTTGCTTCCACAAGCAATGTTTCAAAGGGCAGGTCCTGATGGATTAGCTTTGTGGCATCCCTTGTAAGAGAACGGAAGTTTTCCTAAAAAAACCAAGGCATATAAAACTGTCACCACCATTTCCCAGCTGTAGTGAACAGACAAAGCCCAGCAAACACTAAATATTAGTCAAAACAACAAGGATCATCTACTGGAAACCCTAAATGCAGGAATTTTGCCGTAGGACTGCAACTCTCACTATTATAATCATCACAGAGATCGTCACTGTTTAAATGGATTGACTCAATGCCCAGTCAAACCAACAGGCATTTTCCCACCAGAAACAATATATATTAATTAAACTTCTTGGGTTTTCTCTATAGGGTATTACAAACACAGTCCTGCTACTGTTAAATATCCATCTATATATCTTGGTTTTGTTTCCCAGAGTGGCAACTTCACTTATAAATGATCTCTGTTGTGACAAAATCAAAGGGGGGGGGAAAGGCATGGAATATTTAATAAATAGGAATTGGTCACAGTGGTTTCATGTCCATTACCAGGCAAGAGCAGCTGAGGAGAAGCAGCTATTTCAGACTAGAACCTACTCTTACCCACAGATCTAAAACCTGTAAGCAGCTCCAGGTTTAGTTTCACCTCAGAGGAACTCAGAGCACCCTGCAAGAGCAGAGATCAGCTCCCACAGAGCATTCCTGATGTGCAGACACACCCAACAAAGCAAAGAAAAAGCTCTCTGCCCTCTGTCCCCCATCAATAAAGAACCACTGGACAAGGACACAGGTTATACAGCTTTGCAGGGAAGAGAAGTGCTTACACTTGTTGGTTTCCAATCATTCAGTCTGTTGTCCAGAAGTACATCATAGCAGAAAGCTCCAGAGATCACTGCAATTCCAATCCAAACAGAAAAATACTGATTTTCTAACTAAGGATGTATTTCACTGTCACATTACAGTATTATGGCAGAATTAATGAGAAGAGAAACAGAATTATCTCAAGAAATTCTTCCTATAATAAAAATTTTCAGCTGTGATTATACAATAAAAGGCCAGATTAAACCTGTCATTTTAATTGCATTTCAATTAAATGAGAATGAAAAAGTAATTTGAAATGAGTTTTAATGCAATGTTAGGATAATAGAAAACCAATAAAGAGGGGAAAAAATAAACTGCTTCACAAAACTGCATCTTCCACTGGGGGAAAAAAACAACAAAAACACACACTTTGAAAACACATTTTTTCCATTGTATGCATCACACAGTAAAAGTAAATTTGAACTATGAAATTGTAAAGAGGAATTTATTGCATAGAGAAATCAGACAGTATTAGAGCTGAGGTTAAATATTTATCCATGACACAAGCATGGCACAAATTTCTGCTAAAGGCAATAAGGGCAACACAAATTTCTAACAGTGGTTAGAACACTCCTTATATGTATTTATTTAGTTATTGCCCTCTTAGAAAACAAACAGTATGTAATACATATCTCAGTGCTGAGTAACATCAATCACCAGAACAGGAGCCTCTGATTTCTTGGTAACTTTGGTCATTAAACACTTAAGAAGCACCAAAAGACAACCAATATAAAAAGTTCCTCTCACCTGGCACTTCTGGAGCTTTGACCAGGCTGACTGAGTACTCATCCTTGAATGCCCTCTTCAGCACAGAGCCCATGATCATGGCACAGGAACGCCAGTACGCCTGGAAAGGGAATTTCAAGGCATGGATTTATTGCCTAAAAGCTAATGAGCTGTACCAGATGAACAGTGTTTAATTATTCCAAAAGAATGCTAAAATTTAACTGGTGATGCACAAAGCAAGCTGTCAACCCAAGCACTCCATCCCTGGAAGTGCCCAAGGCCAGGCTGGGCAGGGCTTGGAGCTACCTGGGATAGTGCAAGGTGTCCCTGCCCACGGCAGGAGGTTGGAACTGGGTTGTCTTCAAGGTCCTTTCCAGCCCAAACCATTCTATGATTACTTTGTTTATTATTTAGACTTATATTTAGAGATGATTCTCCATATAGACTCAAATCCAAAAAAATCAAAACTGCACTGACAATGAAAGCCAGATGTTTCCCTGGGAATACTGAAGTTTGAAACCACAGAATAAATACATCAATACGGGTTGAAAGGGATGCCAGCACATCCCCAGCCCACATGCTGGTCCAGTTCATGACAACCATGGTGCACCAACCAGCCATTAGAAAGATCTGAACTTTCATGACAGCGAAGTTCAAGAAAGCCGACAGACATGGCACTGAAAGGGCACAGAGAACCAAGTGGTCATAATCAGAACCACCTCAAGGAGAGAAGATACAGACAATCAGGGTCACCCACAATGGAGTAAGATACTGACTTACCTTGTTTACTTCCTCTGGATCTTCATCTTTGAAGGTAAGGAACCGAATTTCACATGATTTGGTCAAGGGTCTGTACATATCCCAGACTTCTCCATCCACAAGAGCCAAAACTGATTTCTGGCAATGCCATTCACTTAAATCTAAAGAAAGTAAAAAAAAACCCAAAAGTATTAGACACTTAAACATATTTCTCAGGACCAGCAGTTCAAACCCCTTCACCTGTCGGAACAAACTGCAAGTTTCACTTTTGCAAATGGCTAGGGAGGATGAGCTGTTAACAGAGCCTCCACAAATTAACTCCATGTGTATCAGGAGGAGCACAGTGTTAGTCCAGGAGCCCCTGCACTTACGCATGGCACAGTTGTAGGGTGTGGACAGAGCCTTGTTCATGACAAACACACTGCCAGGGTGAGACTTCCCACTGTATTTCACCTCGATTTTCTCAATCCGTGGCTGGAGAGACAACTGTCTCTCCTTCTCTTTGGTGAAGAGCTCGTTTCTCATCCGAACCATCTCCTCGGGAGTGAGCCCAGACACAGCTGGTGTGGAGATGAACCCTGGGGAAAGGAGAGATCCAGGGTGAGCAATAATCCTGGAGGAACAACGAGGATGACTGGGGGGAACTGCAGCATCTCTCTCCTGAGGAAAGGCTGAGAGGGTGAGTGGCAAGAGGCTGGAGCCAGGCTCTGCTCTGTGGTGTCCACCAATGAGACAAGAGACAAGAGACAATGCCAGGAAACCGATGCACGGGAAGTTCCATCTGAACATGAGGAAGA
>WEIV01008451.1:0-11424 GCA_013390005.1 Calyptomena viridis | reverse complement strand
CTTCAGAGCCCGTTGTAGAGTCAAATCACACAATCCCGGGGTTGGGAGAGACCACGGGAGCCATCGGGATGAGCCTCCCGTCCGCCGGGATGAGAGGCTGGGCGTTCCCATTTATCTCCGTTGACTTTCCCTGAGGGCTCGGGGCCGGGCCGGACGGGGCTCTGGGTGGCCGGAGGGTGGAAGGTGTCCCTGCCCGGGGCGGGGGTTTGGAACTGGGGGGGCTTTGAGGTCCCTTCCAGCCCAAACCACCCCGCGGTTCTGTGCTCGCACTCCAAGTCCTGGCCCTGCACAGGGCAGCCCCGAGGATCCCGCCGTGCCTGAGGGAGGTTGNGGCAAGAGGCTGGAGCCAGGCTCTGCTCTGTGGTGTCCACCAATGAGACAAGAGACAAGAGACAATGCCAGGAAACCGATGCACGGGAAGTTCCATCTGAACATGAGGAAGAACTTCTTTAGTGTGAAGATGACCACGCACTGGAACAGATCACCCAGAGAGGGTGTGGAGTCTGACCGGCGACATTCCAAACCCACCAGGACTCGTTCTACGCGACACTGCCTTGGCAGGGCGTCGGACGGGATGATCCCCCACCCTCCTGCGATTCTGTCAAAAGGTTAATGCTGCTCCCCGGCTGCAAAGGCCCTTTCCTCGCTCAGGCCCTGCGGCCTCCTCAGGCCGACTCAGCCTCTCAGGGCACCGCCGCAGGTCGGGCCGGGCCGGGCCCGGCCCTGCACTCCCGGCTCCTATCCCAGCTCCCCCGCACTCCCGCCCCCNTCCCTTCCAGCCCAAACCACCCCGCGGTTCTGTGCTCGCACTCCAAGTCCTGGCCCTGCACAGGGCAGCCCCGAGGATCCCGCCGTGCCTGAGGGAGGTTGTGGGATCGAGCCGTGTTTGCTCGGAGAGGGGCCGGAGTGTCCGTCCCCGCAGATATTCCAGGGGCGCCAGGACACGACCCTATGCCGGGCGCTCTGGGAGGGCCCTGCCCGGTCAGGGAGGTGGCACCAGCCGTGGTCCCTTCCAGCCTGACCCGGTGTGTGACTCAGGGTGTTGTCCAAACGCTCCGTGAGCTCCGGCACTTCCATGGTGTGAGACACGGCTGCTCTCCATAAAATGCAAACTGTTTCATGGGGACAAATTCAGGAAGCAAACGATTAACACGGCCGGGTGCATCCCAGAGCGAATGCACCTCGAACTGTAAAATGTAATACATTTTATACAATTTCTCACACAGAGGGCGGTCCTCAGCTTGTGATAAAAAACAAATAAAAACTTTCTAAAAGCATTCCTAACTTTCCTTATCTCTAAACAGAAAGTTACATTTCAATGTCAATGGTTGACATAGGGCTTGAACTTCATTACCCGTTGTCAAATCGGTGTCTGGCAAACATCTTCTTAAACAAAGGTCTTTAGAGTAAATATCTGTTTCTCTAAACACTCTTATCCCTGACTACTAATCATAAATTCTTAACACAGAGACAATGCTACGTTGGTCTGCTTCTAATCTAACTTAATAAAATATTTATTTAACTACTTCTAACTACATTTTAACAAAAATATGCAATAAGCAAAATACAACTTTATATTTTTCACAATGATCACTGCCCTGGGGAGCAGCTCAGTGCATCGCCCTGGGCAGGAGTGTCATCCCAAAACTGAATAACTCCAGCCCCTCACCACTTGCTTCTCTTCACTGACACAGGGTTTGCATGGCCAGCCTTTGGTAGAGAAGAGATGCAAGGGAAACCCTGCTTCCCCATATTTTTATGTGAGCAGCTGCAGAAGCTTCTCCCATGTCCAACAGAGCCAATGCCAGTCAGATCCAAGGCCAAGAGGGGTGGAGGGAAGGTGTTTTTAAGATTTGGTTTTATTTCTCACTACTCAATTTGACTGGCACTTCTGGAGCTTTGACCAGGCTGACTGAGTACTCATCCTTGAATGCCCTCTTCATTTGACTCTGATTTGACTCTGATTTGACTGTTCATAAATTAAATAAATTTTCTTGAGCTGACTCTGGTTTGCCTGTGATGCTAATTGGTGAGAGACCTCTCAAACCACAAACCTTTTGTTCTATTTTCTCTCTCCACTTGAGGAGGGGAGGGATAGAGCAGCTTGGTGGGCACTTGTCACCCAGCCAAAGTCAACCCCCCCACACCTCCCAGCTGTCCTTTCTCCCCAAAAGATTGAGCCCAAGCAGAAACTAGCTGCTGCCCATGTAGAAAAACCATGGTTTGCATTGAAAATTCTTAAAATGTGGGAAATAAAATATGCTTTGCAATTTAGCTGATGGCGATCCTCATCCCAGTTGGGATCTCAGTTGGGAATGATATAATGATGGCCATCAGGAAGCCAATATCAAACAGTTACACTGAATTAGTGCCATTAAGAGCTAAAGCACATAATTAAACCCAGCATTAAAAAAAAAAAAAAGAGAATTTTCCACTGTGGAAACAAATCCACGGAGCAGTGGAACAGCCAGCTCCCCTTGGTTTGGTACGTGCCAGGGGCTTCCCTGTTCATCTGGGCTATCATCCAGAAAAATAGGTGTGGCAGTATGGTAGCTATTTGTAGCCTTTGTTACATTATTTGATGGAATATGAATTTAAGCAAGTCAATCATCCTGCTTCTTCATTTGTAAAAATTAGTTAAATAATAAATTATTTAAACAAGAACAATGCCGTTACTACATTGTTCCATTACAGCTCAGTTACATCATTTCTTCTGTTAACTTTTTATTCTATGGCTTGAGGAATTGTATGTGGTCAATGATCACATCACAATCATTTTGGTTTAAATAGTAAGAAAAACCAGAAGCAAAACAAAGTTAAAAATGTAGGGTAAAAAAAGAACATTTTTATTCTATGAGGATATAAATTCAAAATGTTGAGAGAATCAAAGACAGAAACAAATGCTTTTCTGTCACCCTGAGGGAGTCTTGAACAACAGGAATAAAATTCTATTTAATACTGCACACTTTATTATATGTGTCTCTGTTTTAAACTGCCACTTTCTAATCTCCAAACTTTGTTCTGTACAAGTATTTGCAACTTTTTATTCAGATGAATCGCCAAAAAAATGATGGTAGAATATCTGCTCCCTCCTTTTACTTGATGTTGCTCTGGAAGCACAATGCAGATAAAAAAGCATCTGTGATTTGTAACACACTGAAGACTTCACTGAGAGGCTAAAACATGCTGGGTGCACTCAAACCCCATGGGCAGAGCGGGGGATCACTCAGCTGCCAGGGATGTGCAGACCAGCTATTGATCCCTCAATGCCCAAAGGAAAACGCCTTCCAACTGACAAGTACTCTGGGAAGGGTTAAACTGAAGTCCAGTGGCTTTTGGCATGGCACAACACTGAGCACATTTGTGGCACAGAGAAGAGATGGGTTACAGAACTGTCCAGGAATAATTGCAAGGGATCTGTCTCCATAAAGCCCTTTGACTTCCAGGAAAACTGTGGCTGTTATTGTACAATGGTCAGAAAATGAGAGGTAACAGGCAACAGGGACTCTGGAATTGCTCTTATCCCGTGGTATGTTGCCCAACAGAAATGCAAAAGGGACAAAGCACGATGGTTTATCACCCTCATGGCCCCAAAGCCAACTCTGAGCTCACTTACAAATTTCTTCAAAAATAAACCTGGCTTAAAACTTCTTGTGCCTCCCTTTGCCATTCTGGGCTGTTTGTCACTGCTTACCCTCTAGGCAGACAACTGTAGCTGTGCTGTACAAGGCCCTGAACACAAGGTCACTGGAGAGATACAAAATGTAGACTCGGTATTGCTGAAAAATGATGTTTTATTCACATGATTCACATTACTTCGTATACTCATTTCTGTGCACAAGTGAAGTGATAGCAATGATCCACAACCAGAGGCAGCAACGGCCTTGGAAAAAGACGTGGTGTGTAATTACACCTTAAGAGGCATATACCGCCGTTGAATCGTAGAATCATGGAATCATTAAGGTTGGAAAAGACCTCCAAGATCATCAATTTGAGTGAACACCACCACACCCACTAAACCATATCACGAAGTGCCAGGTCTGCTCGTTTTCCAGGGACTGTAACTCCACCCCGTCCCTGTTACAATGCTTTACAAGCCTTTCTGTGAAGGAATTTTTCCTTGTATCCAACCTGAACCTCGCTTGGCACAACTTGAGGCTGTTTTCCTTGTTAACTGGGAGAAGAGACCTGTCTAACCCTCCTCTCAGGCAGTTGTAGAGAGTGATAAAGTCCCCCCGAGCCCCCCTTTCTCCAGGCTAAACACCCCCAGCTCCCTCAGCTGCTCCTCACAAGATTTGTGCTCCAGACCCTTCCCCGACTCCGTTCCAGTCCCCCAATGTCTTTCCTGTAGTGAGGGGTCCAAAACTGAACCCAGGATTCAAGGTGTGCCCACTACAGGGAAATAGTCACTTCCCTGCTCCTGCTGGCCACACAGTTGCTGATGCAGGCCAGGATGCCACTGGCCTTCTTGGCCACCTGGGAACACCCTGCCTCATTCAGCCGATATTGACCAGCACTCCCAGCTCCTTTCCTGCCCAGCAGCTTTCCAGCCACTCTGCCCCCAGCCTGGAGCGCTGCTGGTCCTGGCACTTGGTCTTGTTGCCCTTCACACCACTGGCCTCAGCCCATGGATCCAGCCTGTCCAGACCCCCCTGCAGAGCCTTCCGGCCCCTCAGCAGATCAACCCTCCTGCTCAGTTCGGTGTCATCTGCAACTTACTGAGGGTGCACTTGATCCCCTCATCCAGATCATCAGTAAAGACACTAAACAAACCCAGCCCCAGACCTGATCCCTGGGGGATCTGCCAGCTGCATCCAGCAACATTCACCACCACACTCTGGGCCTGCCTGTCCAGCCGGTTTTTTACCCAGTGAGCAGTAAAGCTTTGTAAACACTGTAGCCAAATAAATTTGAATCCACCACCAGCAGCGTTGTGGCTAATCCATTGTCCACTGTTGCTTAGGTTGAATTGGGAAGTGTTCTACAATGCCATCTTATTTGATGGATCTTTTATAGAAATGTACCTTTGATTGCTGCTGAGCTGCCTACTCAGTAGCACTAATCTTGCAAATTCAGTTGAAATAAAGAAAAAGGCATTGATTCTGTGCTTTGCAAGCCAAAGATAAAATCATACAAGACATTCCAGAAAATGGAGGCGAAGGTGGGGGATTTCACATTAAAAAGCTACTAAGAACAAGTAATTTGTATTACTGTTATCTTGTTCTACTCTCACATTTTGTGGCCTTCTTGGTTTGGGTTTGGCAGACACAGTAGATACAAAATATTTTAATAGAGATACAGTGTTCTATCACAGCATTCTAGTCCATTGCATTACAGCCAGGCAACTAAGCCATTACTCTGTCTTTAAACATTCCTCCATGACAGCTTGGTGGAAAAAAAAAATCTCAATTTTTTTTTTGCTTCTTTTCTCAAAACTGTACTTGCCCACAGTTTTCAATTTCGAAGTACAATAGAAGCAGATAATCTGTCAGTTAATTCAGATTTTTCCCCCCCAGACAAGAGTTAAAACTGTTAACATGAAGCAGCTAAAAAAAATAACAAAATGCCACAGAAGTCAAAAGAAGACAAGACTTTCTGTAACTAGGGGAGTGGACAACAATTAAAGCAATTATATTATAAGGACATTATAAAAAACTAGGTGTAGTGATAGCTAAAATTGCAAAAGAAGAAAAAAGATCCCTTAAATTGCAGATATCGGCCTGTCCACACACTTACATGTGGCTGCTGCTGATTCATCACAAGGCTTTCAAGCTGACAGATCCAATGTACTGCAGCCTGGCAGTCTGAGCACCACAAAAAAACACCCAGCACATCAACCAAGGGGTTTCAGAAACAAGATTTGTGACATGGAGCACAAAATGTGTGTATTGGTGATTAAACTAGTCAATTAAATGGAATCTGTTTTAGGAATTTTATGAATTAGTTTTCCATCAACTTATCCCCTTGCTGTGCCCAGAATCACACCAGAACAGTCACTCTGCAGCTCTGTGCTCCCATCTTCAGCACTTACTAGAGCAAATATATATAACCACAACTGAATGTGCCTGGAAAGAAGTTGTGTACAGAGATTTAATGCATAGGTTGTGGCACTGAATCTCAAATGGCATCTCTGACCACCTCAAACATAACACTTCTCTTTTTAGAACTGTGAAAAAAATCCGCTTCTTCTTTAAATATGGAAAAATATTCAAAGGTGTCTTCTTGATCAAAATCTGAATGCTGAAAATTCCAATAACAGTAAGCCCTCCAACTCCATATAAAGAAAATTCTAGGCATGCTTATGCACACGAGTGCTTTTTTCCTGTGTCTTTCACTCTCTCCCTCAGTGATTCCAGATTCTAAATCTTCCCCCCTGCTACTCTCATCATAACCAGGCACAGCTATCAGCAACCTTGCTGGGTTACCATCGTTATAGATCAGCTAAGAGACAAACATTTTAAGAGTAATTAACTTGGAAAAGCATGGGAGGAAGAGGGAAAAGTAGCAAAGAACTGTAATTTTTGATGCTTTCACTGGTGTTTCACTCTGCAAATCAGAGAATGACCACTCACAGCTCATCACACATCCATACTACTGCTCATCAGCAGGATCAAAAATAGGCACTTGCTTACATGGAATGAGGTTTGCATGACTTGATCTACTTAAACTCCACGAATAAACTGGAGATGTGACTCAATGGGATATACTTTCATCGATTTTTTAATTACTTTTAATGGTGGTGCAAGATGAACATTCATTACCTCTCCCATAACTGCCTTCTTTTTTTGTTGTGTGTGAGACACGACAGAGGAACTGACATCTTCCTTTTCTATGTGTTAATTAAACAACTAGTTCTCTTCATGGACTACACTATTTTCCCCCTATTCTATCCATGGTTTTGAGAAGAGGAATCACAACCATCTTCATATCTGTAACAGATGTTCAAGTATTTACATCACAACAGCTTTGTAACCAAATTTAGCAGTTCTAATTTGTTGTAACAATATTTTTTGTTATTATTTTACATCCAAGCTATCCTGGAAATCAGCATGTAAACTGCAGAAAAATAAATTTAGGGTGATTTTGTTCTCTACTCCAAATAAAGCACATTTTGAGTGGAGAAGTCACCAAAAGAAGGTGATTCTTAATATAGCTTACTTTCCCTTTATTCATTTTTATCATCCTATAGCTAGGAAAGATTAAGTGTTCCCAGAGTGAAGAGTCAGAATATTTAATTATAATGTTTCAAATAATTTTTGAAAATTATTTTCCAAACAGTTTTTTCACAGACTCTGGTACCATAATAAAAGAGGTAAACTCTAATTATGAGAACAATTTATCATCAGCACTCCACATTTGCAATAGAAAGTTTCATTAAAAGGAGAAAGAATTCCATTGCAAGGTAAGAATGTACATTTATCTAAAATATCATCTAATAAAATGAGGGCAATCTTTTATTTTATAAATTCCTGAAATCATTAAGAAACATCCAAATCTTGTAATCATGTTGTAATTCCACTCCATTCCTAAAGGCTTTTCTATACAAAGAACTTGACTAGAACAGCTATTACCAAATAAGATAGCTATTCTTGACTGGCATTTTGTGTGCAGATGTTAATTACAGACTATTTTTATTATTCTTAAAAGGAGTCTCTATGGAAAGTTTTCCAAGAATAACTGTTAACTAAGCATCTCAAACAAGTTCTTCCAATGTTGGGCTCATTGTGCTGTTTAATGAAAGTATTTTTACTTTAAAACTTTAAAGATTAAAAACATGGATGGCAGTCTTGTGCTCTTCTAACAAAGTACTTAACAGTATTTTTAAGAATGCTACTGTTCAGTGAAGTACATACAGCAAAAGTATATATATTAAAGGAAATATATGCTTACAATCACTTTGCAATAATTCTGTAAATGCATTCAGAACACTGATATTTAATTGCTGGTGTTTCCTGCAATTGTATAAAGCAAACAGAGAAACCATGATCTAAACATTATTGAAATAAAAAGGGAAATGGAAAGAAAATATGAACCAGACTAGAAAAAGTCAGAGAAATGTGGGAGAGACAACCCTGTGCACTGGGAATTTGCTTCCCTTGCAAGAGAAATGAAACAGTGAACAGAAAAAAAGGAACTTTACTCTGACCTCATGCTTATATAAACCTGTGCATATAAGTGAATTTAGTGTGGCATAAAAATCATGTCAATGGAATTGAAATTGAAATTAAAGCTTATATATGAATCCATGTATTTGAGCAATTAGAACTGGATTTTTACTGTGGTGGAAAGGTTATGGTACACATATAAACTTCACCTCATCATCTAATGGGAGGCCTTCTCCTCACAATTAATTTCTTCATTCCCCTTCATGGATTTATTGCCATTACATAGAAACATAGAATCCCAGAATGGTTTGGGTTGGAAGGGACTGTAAAAATCATCTTGTTCCAACCTCTGCCACGGGCAGGGACACCTTCCACCATCCCAGGTTGCTCCAAGCCCCATCCAGCCTGGCCTTGGACACTTCCAGGGATGGGGCAGCCACAACTTTTGTGGGCAACCTGTGCCAGGGCCTCCCCAACCCCAGAGGGAAGGATTTCTTCCTCATATCTAATCTAAGCCTTCTCTCACATTGAAGCCATTCCCCCTTGTCCTGTCACTACAGTTCCTCTCTGGCTTCCTCGCAGGCCCCTTCACAGACTGGAACGTTGGTCTGTGAGTGCACATGGCCTGGTCATGTTGAGTTTTTCATCAACATCAGCTTTATTAGCCATCTTGTGACCTATCCTTTAGTTTAATTCCATACTGCCATTTCTCAGCATTCCCCACCACTATAACTTTTCCAATAGGCTCCTGCCATATATTTTAATTTTATAACAAGACAGCATTTCTATCACTGTCTGATTTTAAATAGCAAAGCAGTTCTACTGGAATCAATGAACATTTGTATATGCTTAAAGTTATGATGTGCTGGGACACACAAAATAAAGAATTTTTGTTTTTTCAAGGGACAGTTTTGATTTTATTAAATCCATGTCACCATACTGGTAATATATACTGGATATATATATCTACACATATATATGCAGACTTTTATATATATTTATGCAGGTTTTTTTCCCAGAAATATTATTTATATTCTATACACATTTTTTCCATGTGAAAAATAAGCTAAGAAGATTTTGACATAAACAGCATCATAGCATCCTACTTCCTTTGTCTCCACTAAAATAGCTCTTAGAGAATTTATTTATAAATAATCTTTCCACATTTTGCTGCACATATAGCCAACGTTGCTGTCCCGGTTACCAAAGAAATACTTGTGATACTTTTCTTCTTATAGAACTGGTTTACATCAGTGGTAATGTATTTTTAAGATGTCACTGGAAACTACTCAGATGCACTATTAACTGTCACGATGAGTAATTTTCCTTGGTTCATAAATTTAAAGGGCCACTACACCTCCTGTATATTTACTCAGAAATCTCTCAGACTGATATAAACTAATAATATGAAAGGGTTTGAAGGTCACCGNCCGGCTGCCGCATCTGCTCCGCGCCTGCGGCCCCTCCCGCCGCCGGACCATGGCGAGCCGCAGCCTCCGCCTGCTGCTCCTCGGTTCCCTGGGGGTGCTGAGCTGTAAGTGCCCGCGGGGCTGTCGCGAACCGCGGCCTCTCCCCGCCCCGCGGGGCGCGGATCCCGAGGTGTGTCCGTACCTGCGCGTGTTCCCCGCGCCGGCGGTGGCGCTTCCCCTCCCTCGCCCCGGAGCGAGAGGAGCCAGGTCGCGCCTCCGGCATCGAAACGTGGGGGAGCAGCTGATGATTTCCATGTGTCTCTGTTTTCACGCAGATGTAACCTGTTTAAGCCCGGCTCTGTGCCGCGGTGCAAACTTTGGGATGCGGGATACGTAATTTGTTTTTGTGATGGTGAATGGGCAAGGGGCGGGAGCGTGTTTTCCGTTGCCAGCGCTGGATACTGCAGCTCCAGAACAGACTTAGGTTTCCAATGTTTTTTATGGTCCTATTGTCTAACTCCTCAAAAACAACAGGGGAAGGAGGAACGTTAGAGTAAGTTGGGGGAAGGTTCCTTACCCAGAAAGCACGTGGAAATAAGAGAAAAACAGATCGCGGGGCCACGTACCTGCGGAGAAGCAGTGAATTAACAGTGTTAACAGTGCCCGTCGTGATGAGGCTGTCGCTGTCAGACCACGTCTTGCAGTGCCTGTGTTCTGTGCTTCTCGTATTTTGCTGGTGTTTTAGGGAAGGAGGCTGCACATGGAAATAGTGCTTTGAAAAGAATTATGTCGCATAGTCTTGCAATGAAACGTCCGCCTGGGATCAGTTCTTAGTCCACTGCAGATGCGGGACATCCATGGTGCCGATGCTGGGTGTGTTTTGAGGTTTAGCTTTCATTCCTCTTCACCTAAGAGAAACCTGTGTGTGTGGAAACTCCTTTTTTTTGCAAAGGTGTCCTGTCGAGGAGACACTTGGAGAGATGACTGTCTGATAGTCTTTGGCTTGGTGGTGGTTTTTCTTTTCCTCTCTCTTTGCCTCTATGAGACCTTATGGAAATGCTTGTCAGCTGAACTGCTAGTACAGACTTTCTCTTACAGTAAATAATAATAAACATTTTTTATTATTATTTTTTCTTCCTTTGTGATTAATTGCATTCTCATGTGAACAGGTGAGCTGTGGGTTTTTTGGATGACACATTTTGATGTGTCTAGGCTGCTCAGCCTTCTGTTTAGTTGTGTCTGTTGACAGTAATGGCTCTGACTAGTGAGGGAAATGATAGAGAGTGATTTGGAAGCAGTACAGTGCATCAAAGTCTGGTGCCTGCATTGTTGTTGGACTTGTTTGGTTGGGTTTTTTCCCTCTTCCTGTCCTGGTTCCCAAAGAACACTGGGTGGGAAGAAAGTTGACCAGTAGAGTGCTGATAAGAAGTCTTTTCATGAAGTGACTATAGGTGTGTGGGTGTTCAAATGCTGATTGTGTGAGCCAGAGGAAATCCAGGGGCAGTCAGCAGTCTGCTGCTGCTCTTGTGGCTGCAGTGTGCTCACATAAACAATAGTGCTGAGCAATTTTGGTGTCCAAGTCAGGCTTATGGGCTGAGCAGTCTCTTATGTGGGACCCACATGCTCTGGGGTGGTGGGGCTTGGGCAGAAACTGGTGAGGACAAGAAAGTAGTGGTTGATACCTGACAAGCAAGGTGGGGCTTGGCCTCTTCTCCCAGGAAACAAGCAACAGAACAAGAGGACACAGCCTCAAGTTGCTCCAGAGGAGGTTCGGGTTGAACATAAGGAAGAATTTCTTCATGGAAGGGGGTGTAAAGCATTGGAATGGACAGCCCAGGGAGATGGTGGAGTCAAAATCCCTGGAAGTGTTTAAGAAACAAGTAGACTTGGCACTCAGTGCTCTGGTGTAG
>WEIV01008448.1:4232-20120 GCA_013390005.1 Calyptomena viridis | reverse complement strand
CTTTTCACAGACTCTACTGGAAACAGCACAGGACTATTAATTGGAAATAAACAAATGGCAGAGCTGATGCCTCATCTGCTTCCCTCCAGCAAAGAAACTTGTAAGTGGCTTTAAGAAACACAAGTTCTTCTAAATACCTCTTTCTTCTGAGTAACTGGAGGAAGTCAGCACTGGCCCTCCTCTGAAGCATTCACCTCAAGTCTCACCACAGTTGCAAGGAAAAAGGATAAATGTCAGCACAGCCACTAAAGGGGTTGGCTGTCGAATAGGTGGGTTGAGGGTGGAGAAAATCTCAAAAAGCAGAGGAAAAATAAAGTAATCCTAGCAGAAATATCTCATGATGCTTGCATTTCTTTGAATATCCAATAGTTAACTCTACATCCTCTGACAATAATAAGATTCCATCTCTCACAGCAGCAGCAAGTAGAAAATTAGATGTAAGAGCAGAAATACAGCACCTTTCAACAGTTTCCATCCACTTTTTCCTCATCAAGAGCCATTATGACTGGGGCCACCACTAATAAATGACAATTAATACTTGGAGGAAAAAAAAAAGCCCCAAACAAAAAACAACAAATCCAAAAAATAATTCAAAAGCTTTTGCTGCAAGCACTCAAGACAAAATTCTACCATGTACCACTACTCTGCATACTACAGTTTGCTACAGAAAGTGTAATTCCATATAAAATTCCTGTTAATGAAGTTGGTCAATAGAACTCAAATGTGTAAGCAGAAAAAAAGCCAGTAAGAACAAAATATGTATGCTTTGACCTGTTAAAACCTCCAGGCTTTTCACCTAAGCATGCCACGCTTCTGTTAAACACTTCAGACCACTAACAGAAGGGCTTAGTCCTCACCATATATATCCTGTATATTCAGCAGAAACTAATGCCAACAAAGGAAATGTAACACTTCTGGATTTAGAATCACATACACATGCATGACATTCTTTTTATTTAACTCTTTACTGCTAGACACTTTCCTAAGTGCAAATTTAACTTCAGTGAAGTGTTTTGCTTCAGCTTAAGGCTGTAAAAGGTTTGATTATGGTAATCACTACGCTCTTCTCTTTATTCCAAGTTTTTCATATTATAAAATGTTTAATGCTGCATCGATAGATTTCATCCATTGTTGAAGAGCTTTTCCAAACTACTGCCATGATAATAAGGTTGAGGTGTCCTATGCAGTGTGGCTGTTATGACTCTGTTTAAGAAGGTCGGAGAGAATCTTTGGACCTAATGTAAGTCAGCTCTGCAAAAAGAACCAGCACTCTGCTCTTTCTACAGAAAACAGAAAGTTCTCAAGTTTTTTAGATTGACCTCGGGTTTTTTTCTGCAACACTTTGGAGATCTCCTTGCTGTGCTCCTCCTTCTATACAAATAAATGCATGACCATGCATTTTTTTCGCGTGTTTTGCAAACACCATACAGGAGTGGCAAGTAAAAGATAATTTCACTAAAGCTCTGAAGAAGTAAAACAATCAGTTTTGAAATCCTTGTTATGACGTGAGGAGAATCTGTTTATTGCTGAATGAAATGACAGCGTGTNAGTTGTGATAAGAACTTAATAAACAACAAGAAAAACTGAGAAGCAGCGAGTCTAATCTATTTTATCTGGTACTGAACTTTGATAATAAGAAGAAATGCTCAAAAACAGGAGCCTGGGTCATCTACAAGTGTTTCTACAATGTGCGAGAAAGAGGTCACTATGACAAACTATTCAATTTCAAAGCAAAACTGACTCAGAGCATTATTTTGCAGTCATATTCTTTCATTTTCCTTCTCCTCCTCTTATCACCTCCCCTTCCCCCAAACCAAAAGGAACAATAACCTCTAGTAATTTATATCCTTGACTATTATTTCACCTGAAATCAATGTACACCATGGTAGGATGGGTCAAGAGTCCTGAGAAATGCAAGTGTATAATGAACACTTTTAAGATAATAATGTGCAAACATTCTCTCTAGTGAATGGGTGCAATTTTTGTATTTGGTAATATTTCAAAACTCACCTTATCAGAAGTATTTTCGTAACAGCTGCTTAATAATTTAGAGAGACTTTGGAAAAACCATAGCCGTTCTGCCTCCTTAGGTGGAGAGCTACTATAATTGACTGAAACTAAGTGTAAATATCCATAACAAAACAAACAAACAAACGAAACAACCCTGAACCAGGTAACAAATAAGATTGTATTATTCCTTCATTCCTTCTTTGAGTTTAAATTCTCGTGATAGTTGTCATCTATTTGAGGTCTACTGGAAAATTAAAATAGTCAGAGCTACATTCAGATAAAACTTACTTCAGATTTCTATTTTAAATAGTAGTAAAACAGACAAAAATGCAACTACAGCATTCAATTATGCAAATATAAATACAACTGCTACATTTGTAGCAAAATAGCTACAAATTTCTACATTTGTAGAAAATAGCACAAGGGAGAAGACATTAGCAGGGATTTCTTTCATCTCAGTTCCTACTTACATCATGCTACCTCTGTATCTGAAAAATAGCCTATCAACCATTTTTTATTCAATGCTAAAATGGCAATTTCTTTAAAAAAACGTTAGATGGGCACTGTATTAAGAATGTTGTCATGCTATTAGCTATCTTTATGGCACAGATGATATCTCACTGATGAAAGACATAGCATCTAAAAAAGTGGTCTTTGCAAAGGGAGGAGGAAGGTTAAAATTTTTATCTTGCTGTGTATACATCATGTATTCCCATGAATCTGTGCTTTCACAAATATACACACACTTTCCAACTGCACAGTCAGCTTGAGATGGGGAAGACTCTGGAGCTGGATGCGAGTTTGGCTGTTAGACAGGGCTAAGCCACACCATGAACTAAAAGACTGAAGCAGACGCCAAGTCTACTATGCTGCCTCCAGTGAATTTGAACTGATAGGCTTGATTTGAATGTAATATAACACTATTTGGATTGCAGCATATGAAAAGAAATACAGTTTCTCTGATCTTTGAACGCAGTGGCACTGAAGGCTTAAAGAAATATGGAAAGCAACTACAACACTTTTTATCACTAAGTTCAACAGATACAAGACATAAACTAAATATAAGGGAGGCCATATTTGGTCGCTGAGGGTCTTGTCCTCTGTATTAAATGCAAACCATAATGAGCCAGCAGAATTGGTTTCTCTGGACTGCATCAGTCAATCATCATTTAAGCTCTCCTCAGTCATGACTGTTGCAACTCAGTCAATTTAAGCTCTCATTCCCCCACTTCAGTCTCAAAACTGACAAATTACTAACAAATGAATGAGGGTTTTTTTGTAACATATTGTTATACATTAAGATCTGTTTACAAGATCTTAATATATTAAATCAGTCTAAGAATTGAAGGACATATAGATTTTAAATTCGGATGTGGCTGTAATGAAAATGTAGTTTAACTACTGCATAACACAACCCAAAAGTACTGGGCAAATTATAGCACACATTCTGTAAGCTGAAGACCAATCTCTTCAAGTGATGAAGATGGTGTCTCGCCTCAAGACAGGGTTTACTACTAATCATCCTCATTTAAGAAATGCTGTATTACATGCAATTCAACCTCTTGCTTCTAGATGGAGAGAATATATTTTTCTTTTGTGTGGTAGACTAAGAGGTCCATTGGAATCAGCAGTTTCCTCCTCATGAAAGTAATAGGTGTGATCAAGTCATGTCTTAGACATTTCTCATAATACAATGAGCATCAAGTTTCACTGTTTGAAAGTTCTCTCATGACACTGATTTGAACTGCTTTCAATATCTCAACACTTTCTGAAATACGAACAAAATAGCTGGTAACACAATAATCCACAACTGTTTCATCACGGCCACAGAAAGACAACCATTTTTTTTTCAGACTTCTTTCAACTGATTTCAAGTGTAATATGTTTTATACCTAATTTACAATCAATGAACATCAGAACCTTTTTAAAGGTGTTCAGACAAGCTTTTTGGCAAGACTGTAGTCAAGTCTTGTCCTCTATGTAAGCCAAAACAAGGCTTCACAACCAAAATAAATAATCAGCTTAATAAAAACAGGTCAATGAAAATTAATAGCAGAGGGATTATAGAACAGATTTCAGCTTTGCAGCTGACAAATATAAACTCCATACCTTACTAGCCATGTACAGATGATGACTATAAGCTAGACAGTATGTCATTGTAATATATCACCATGAAGACAGGCTGCTGAGTTAAAAATGAAACAAGACAGTCCTAACAAGCTACCATATCAGAGCAAGCATATCATAAAGGACCTGAACAGTTTTAGCTTACATCGTCTTAAAGATAGTTCCTTAGCAATTTCACTTGCTTTTCATTCCTAAACTCTTCCTTGTTCTAAACACCTCAGTAACTCAATAAAACCAGCCACAGATTTGTCAGTGGTAATTTTCAAGTGCTGAAATATGATTGTAAATATGAAGTCCCAAAAGAAACTACCAGTATCATTTACAAGGACATCAAATGGATGCAAATGCCTCTTCTGCTCAAATATACCCTTAAAAAACAATCATTATTGTTCTTTTGACAAAGACTGCAAAAATGGTACCAGTTTAAGAGAAATTGAGCATCCAGGTTTCTCTCTCAACTCTCTTAGCCATATACTCCCTCCATTAGTTATGCTGTTGCTTGCTTGTTCTCTCTGGCCTCTTGAATTTTACTTTTTTTTTTTCCCCTACACAGTTGTTTAGGTAGAACAAAGATGGATTCTGCCTACCACAGCTTACAGCCTGTGACTTAGCACACTTTCCTGGGTAGCTTAAATCCACACTTGGGGCTAAAGGAGTAGTTTTGCACTTTATATATAGACTTCCTGGTCAGGGTGATTTACAAAAATGAGTTACACTATCCTTTAGACAGATTTAGAAAAATTTAAATGGAGACTTACTGCAGTACACTGTGCTGAAATAAATGTTCCCCCTTTTTTTTTAGCATAGCATAACTGCACTCAGCTAGTGTAAACTTTCACAGTTTTGGTGCCTTCAATTCCCATATGCAGCAGTTCAAGCAAAAACCAACAGGATATTCCCACAGTGTACAGGCGCTAAATAAACTCCAGGCTGAAAGGTCTAAAATACATTAAGAACTACACACTATTTGCTCTTCTTTTTACATAGGTGCTTCCTTATTCCTGTTTCGAATGCTGGTGCATATGCTCCGATTTCATTCACAAAAGACATTGTTGGCACATTTGCTCCAGATGATTAAGTCTTGCCCTTTGAATGGTACCCCATGAAAAGTCAAGCAATAATTGAGATCTCAGTCCTACCCAAGTCAGGATTGCATCAAGTAAGAGATAACACCCTGTCCATAAGGGCATATTTGTGCAGCACATTTATGGAAGTGCAGTAGTATCAGTGTTTATTAGTTTGTTGCTTGTTACCAAGACAGACTGTAAGCTTTGTACCACAGGATCAAAAAGTAGGTTGCTTAATCCTATGGCTAATACTCCATACCACCAGCCACCAGGTTTATATGTAACCAGGCAATTTAACTACTCAATCCTACTACCACCAAATAAAAGTGCAAGGTGCACATCTGAAATTGCATCACTTTCCTAAACTATTTTAACAGCAACCTGGAATTTGCTGATCATTAATCATTTTTGTGATTTTAAAATGGAGCAGACAAGCAACCCATCAAAGATTAATAATGTACAGCATAAGGAGGAAAAAGTACTTTACATACTAAGTCATCCAATCCAACAAACATTGCAGAGCTTCAATTTCGCCTAGATTTCAAATGAAGTATATAATCCATGCTTAGTGATCATATAATTACAGAAAACTCCACTAATGTAAACCATTCAATGTACTCCAACAAAAGTAAACCATTTAGTTTTGTATACTCTAATTAGGCATGGAGTACATTATTTTTTTCTGGATTTAGTAAGACAGTGGTATTAACTTCTACAGTAATTTTTTTAATAGTCAATTATTTCAGAAATAATGAAAATTACTATATCAATAATCACAAACACCCAAATAGCTATACTAGAAAAAAAGAACCTAAGTCTATGATCCTGCATTCTGAGTGCTTGAAAGCATTTAGAATGTGTCCAGTTTCATTGTCAATAATATTCTTTTGGCAGTTTGTTTCTCTCATACGAAAGATAAAAACCAGAACTGTAGTTCATAAGTAGTATAAGACGAAATCACAAAAAATGGTGCTTTATAATTAATAAAAAATAGCTAAAAGAATTTTGAATGGAAAATAAAACAACAAAACCCAAGCTAACTGTTGAAAAGAAACCAGGAAGTGATGATAAATTTCCTCTAGAATGAACTATGATCTTACTATCAAGAGAACACTATATATATTTTTGTTATCTCTTTGCTTACTTTGTGAAAATACTCTTGCCTTCAAAAGCCACACCAATTCAAAGCTCAAATGCCTTCCGTAATTAACTCTAAGTTACCTGATCTCCATCTCATTTTGAGATACACCATCTTCAATACTTAAGTACAGAATTATCATCATAAAATCACATCATCTTGAAAGATCTTTTCAAACCCGACATAATCTTACTGTATTTATAGAGCTTGAACAAAGAAACAAACATCAGACTCCTTTCCAAATTTGGCTTGTTGGGTTTTTTCCCCTCGAACAAAAGAAAAGAAAAAGCATTTTCCAGCTTATCGTAGTCAGCGCTGAGGTTTTTTGTTTTGTTATTTTTTTAATTATTTTAAGTTGAGAGAAATAATCAAGAACAGAGAAAGTTGTTGAAATGACACTAAGAATATTAGGTAATATTTCCAAAACCATTACAGGCTTTCTTTTGAGGCCTCCAAACCGCCTATATATCTAAATACTGGTTTCTAAGAGAGAATTCGGAGATTTATACAATGTTGCTCCTTCCCTCCCCGACTTCCTCTTCTTCTTTCTGTTGGTTTTAATTGCATGTTTTTTCCTACATTTACAAGGCAGAACGTACTAGAGTAAGTCTGGAATACACTGCAGTCTTAGCTATTGATTTCAAGTGAACTGCTTCTGTAACTGACCCATATACCTAAAGAACTCCATGCAACACTTGTAATAGATGATGATGTAAACTGCTGTCCAGGGTCTTGTCTCAGCTCACAGCAAAACTGAGAAACAATTTTATAGCCCACTTCTAGTTAGCCTTTGAACTGTGACTCCACTGTGAATTTTTCAGATTGAAAAAAAATAATACTGCATATAGAAGTAAATTTTTGCTGGGATTGAGCTTTTATTTTCACTGATAAAAAGAAATCAAGCCAAGCTAGATGTGAATCGGCATTAATTCTGAGTAATCTTCTCTTAAGAGGAATTAAATCAATACTAATATTATAGTGTTATTAGTATATACTAACTCCTTTAAGTTACACTATTGGGAAAGCCTACCAAGGAAAGACTGGTATCTTTAAAAGCACGTGTGAAGGTGGTACTTTGCAAGTGGCTCTTGCAAAGAGCAAAATCACTATCTCTTCCATGACTAGAATTATAATTTTGCACATTATAGACTCCAGCTAAAAAGAACTTATGATGTAGAGCAAGTCTCTCTGCATCCTCAGCAAGTCTGCAGATGACATGAAGCTGAGTGGCACAGATGACACAAGACATCCACCTTGATGTCCACCCTGTGGATGCCATCCACAGGGACCTGGACAAACCTAAGAGATAGACCCACAAGAACCTCATGAAATTCAACAAGTCCAACTACAAGGTGCAGCACCTGGATTGGGGCATACTCAGACCTAAGTAAAGACTCACTGAGAGCAGCCCTGTGAAGGACTTGGGCTTTCTTATTGTTGGATATGAGCCAACAATGTGCACTTGCAGCCCAAAAGGCCAACTGCATCCTGGGTTGCATCAAAAGCAGCGTGGGCAGCAGGTCAAGGGAGGTGATTTTGCCCCTCTGCTCTTGTGAGACCCCCCCTTATAGCACTGTGTCCAGCTCTGGGGTCTGTCCTCAGCACAAGAAAGGCATGTACCTGTTAGAGAGGGTCCAGAGGATGGCCACGAAAATCATCAGAAAGCTGGAGCATCTCTCATATGAAGACAGGGTGAGAGAATTTTAGATTGATTGCTCAGCAGAGAGAAGAGAAGGCTCTTGAAAGACCTTATAGCAGCTTTCCAGTACCTAAAGGGGGGTTATAAATGAGGAGAGCGACTTTTCACATGGGCAGATAGTGAAAGGACAAGGGGGAATGGTTTTAAACTAAAAGAGGAAAGATTCAGATTAGATGTCACGACGAAATCCTTTACTCAGAGGGTAGAGAGGCACTGGCACAGGTTGCTCAGAAGTTGTGAATGTCCCATCCCTGGAAGTGTTCAAGGCCCCACTGAATGGAGCCCTGAACAATCTGATCTAGTGGGTGGCATCCCTGCCCTGGCAGGGGTGCTGCAAACAGATGACTTTTAAGATCTCTTCCAACTCAAGCTTTTCAATGATTTCATGAATGCTGCATCAGAATATGGAAAAATTGAAAGAAAACCTCACTTTCTTTCAAACTTTTGGTTTACAACACAGATCATGCTGAGCATGACCTGAAGTTTTTATGTCGTTCCAGGGAGTAGTAAAGGAACAGGAAAAAACAGCTGTGCTTCCCATTTATTTTCCCAGCTCCTACCATTTACCTTTTTCCAAAGAGATGTAAGAGAACAGATAAAATAAATTAAAAAACGCCCCAACACCACCATCTAAAATTCGAAAGAAGTGATCTCTACATAAATGCTTGCAAGTAATTTTTAAAATAGCTGCCTCTATTATAGCAAAATTTCTATCTTTTTTTTTTTTCTTTTGGTAAATCCCTAAATATTGAGAGTGGATACAAAGATATTATTAGAAATTTCACAGATATGAACTGGTTTTCTCAGTCACAAAAAAGAACAGGTTGAAAACTACTAGTCTAATAGCACTTCAAGTGCTTTAAACAATATTTAAAAAAGATAAAAGCATTTTTTGGTGGAATTAAACTCTTTCCAACTGTATGTCTATATAAACTTTCATCTACCCATGTAAGCCTCTGCGGTTGCAGAAGTTTAACAAATATTTTGGTTAATTCTGGTCACATTTTCAGTAAAGGTAAAGAAAAAAAATCTCTTCTAGAGACAGTGTTATCAAATACTTTACTTTCTCTGCACGTGAGAGGTAAACAGTTGGGCACACAGAGGCTGCTACATACACTTTGAGCTGTGTGACATAAGCCAACGATAACTGAGCCTGGCATTGTTTGCCAGCTACAAAAGTTACAAGAACAATTTCAGCATCTGGATCTTTATTTAACTTTAAATCATATAAGCTTGCAATGTAATAATATTGGTTTTATTCAAGTTCCAAAATATTATATCAATTGGAATTAAAACCCACAAGTAGTTAAACAACAAAGAGTTCTTCCTTTGTTAAAATGAAGCCAATACTACTGTGCAGTCACTGGCCCTTCATATCCTTACTAAGTAATTCTCCAGTGTTATCGGAAACCCATGGAAGTTGATTGCACTGTACTCATTTCCTATTGCACTTCAGTCTCCAAATCAGATACAAACGCACACACACACACTGATGCTGCTTTAAAGGTTACGGTGTAAAACGCACAGGATACAGTTATGTTCTGAAATGGGCAATTAGTCAAAGCTTCTGCTGAAAATTCCCTGTCCAATATCCTTATCTAAATGGACTAACTCCTACACCACAGGACTACTACTTTCCTCAAAGGAATGTCCATAGGATTTTCATAATAATACCAAAGTGCTCCATGTACCAATAAATGTATCTTTACAACACTCCCAAGCAATTAGCTCATTTAATTATTTCTGCTTTACACCTGGAAAGCCTAATTAACATCTCGAAATTAATTCTGCCATTCTCCTGTTCAGGTTGTGAACTCAAGTCTAATTTTCAGACGTATGCACCACTTTCACACCAAGTTTCATTAAAAGCATATAAAGCTATGCTTTTGGAATAAACATTTCTGCAAAGCTGACTTAAAATTGTTATATGGAGCAATATTAAGTACCTCCCTTCCTCATTTGCTATTATTATTTTAAATTTCTGAAATAAGGCATGACTTCTTGAGAAAGTGTGTTTTGCTACCCAACCCTGATTATCTCCTCAAGCCAAATCTGATTGGTACAATAAATGTAACAGAAGTCCTGGGGAAGTGGAAAGGAGAACACCAATTGGGCAAAAAGATCACAAACTATTTCTAGCCCGAATATATGGGCAAGGCAATCTGAAAAGAGTGCAAGGTTCTTCCCTGGTCCTATAGGAAAACCTGTTTAGGATTCCATTTTCTTGCTCGGTAATAGTAAGGAGAGCAGGAATTCTTTTCACTATGCAAGTGCAGATTTTACCGTTCTAATGCACACACTGTCATTTACAAGTCAGTATAAACATCTTTCAAGCATCTTAACTCAGGAATCTTTGAGATATTAATCATACAAAGCCTGTAAAATTAAGCAGCAGCCATACTTCAAAAATGTGGCATGGCAAAACTATTACATCCATATGGAAACTACACGAAGTCTCAGGGAATTGTTGTCCTTTTGTTTAGAAAGAGTTCAATCTAATAGCTCTAGGTCTGCAGCAATTAAGGATCATCTATTCCTATGTTTTACATGTGAGTTGTTGAGTTGTTATTGTTTGTCATTTCATATGATGTTTTGCCATCCCACAATTTAAAGAATTAAAACAGAAATAAAGTACAAAACATAGGAGACAATGATAGGAATGCAATTTGGTTGACTGTGTCATTCTGGGAAACTTAACTAGGGGGCTAGTTAGCATACTACTCTACAGTTCTTACTGGATGCAACAAAATGCTCATATTTAATTCATGTCACACACTCCTTTCTCAGAGAGAAAGAAATAATATGTTTTGACTGAAGGCTTTTAATAAAAGGAATACAATAGCTGTCTCTTGAATTGACACTAACAGATCTATTTCTAAATGGTGAATCCAAATAGATTAGAAATTATATAATTATAATTCATAAACTCATAAATGTACACTTGTGTACAATGCTATTATCAGCTATTACCAGTAGATGCCATCCTAAATACCCGTTCTGCTTTCTCAAAGAATTACTGCAGTCCTGCTATCGACTGTCATGCTTCCAACACTCTTCCTCAAAAGCAAAAAGGCAAATTAAGATACTATATAATATGAAAGAATCAAAGATGGGAAAAAATATAAATGTTTCCACTTAATGTGACTGTGTACATGTAAAATAGAAATATTTAGCACTTTAATCCAAACATTACCGTATTGAATTGTATTTTGTGAAGACAACCATGGAATATACATCAGTGTTATGCAAAACTTTCAGTCCTACAATTAAGACTGGAACTGAATTACTTTTAAGTGAAACAGCTCATCAGTCGTTCCTTAAAGCATACATTTTTTGTCTATTTCATTGCTTTCTCAGACAAAACATACCCAAATGCATCCAACTGAATATGGAAACTAGCAACTATGAATATTTTGATAATTAAGATTCAGTGTCTTTGACCCTGTTAAAAGGTAATTACAAAAGAAAAATATCCTAATAGCTCACAGGCAAACAAATCACACCCATAAGGAACAGAAATACGACTACTTTCTATTATATGTACCAGAAAAAACACTGCGAGGTGAGCTGCAAAGCACAAATCCCAGAACTTGTTTACTATTATATAATCCTTTGCTTTACACGAGTGTTGCTAAATGGGCAAATCTTTTCTGAGCCTCAGTGCAAAAGCTCTAGTGCTAAATGCTGAGATTAACCACAGAGTTCTAGGATGTGTGTTTGGAATAGCTACCAAATTGTGCACACCTAAACACATTAATATGAGTTGAAACTTTTACGTTTTGTTAATTACTTTTGTATTCAGTTACAAGCTATTTTGCAAGAAGTTATTCACAGATAAAGTAGGTACCATGGCTTACATGTTTGTCTACAGTCAGGTTTAGATTGAGCATGAAAACTGTGCAATCTCTGTTTTATTTCTTTCCTGCAAATAATATAACTATTTTTATTCTACCTGGATACCTCTTACGCACAGCAGTTTCTTTGGATTACAGGGAAACTCCAAAGCTAAAGAAAATTATATTTAATTTGCTTTGAAGAAAGGCCAAGTATATATGTTTCTTTAACAAAGTTACTTTATAATTATTTAAAATATAAAAGACGTTTCTCAATGTCAGTGAAGATTTACTGAAGGGGATATTTGGAAACTGATCGCTGTAAGAAGCATGCAGATACTAATTCAGCTAGCAGTATTTCTGAGAAACAGATTGGTCAGTCAATAGTTTTTGTCATGAAAAGAAATCTCTTCTTTCTGTGAAAGATGAACAATATCCTACAAAGGTCCACGTCAGTCAGTTTCTAAAATTCAGGATTACTGTAGAAAGATACAGACATCTTAGTTTGGAGCCCATAAAACTCTAGAAATGAATTAGCTACTTCAGGAGAACAGAATGGAGTGTTTCACGTGACACAGGTTACATGTATGTTGTTGCTATTTATAATCTGTATTACTACTACATGTAGGACTTCTAGCCATGGACCACAATACCATCACATTAAATTTTATAAAGAGAAACAAAACCAAAGGATCCTTGACCTGGAGAGGAGACAGTAACACGTTACCATCTGAAACCTATTTTTAACACTAGCTTTTCCTCGACTCAGACGCCTTTAGTCCTCAACCTGCCTTTGGGGCTGCACATGTTTAACTCTTACTGTCACTTTCAATGTAACAATGGGATACAGTCAAAGACTTGATTCATATTCAGGCCCTATCTCCCCTGTGGCTGGAAGGGAAACCTGAGGCCCTGTGAAGGTTCCTCTTCCTTTGACAAACACTTTACAGTGCGATAACTTTACAAGTCTAACAAAGGCAACATATCACATAAGCAAACAAAACAGGATTTAATCTCTCCAATTCTAATCAAATGTACTCTTCAGCTAAGCCCTATTTTAATTAATCAAGGGAGATAAAATACGCTGTGTTATAACTAGAACTATAACTAACATCTTTTAAAGTGTTTTTCAACACCTTAACATGTCAATTCTAGTGAAAGCACTTGCACCTCAAATAAGATCTATTCAGGTTAAATGTATTTTATTTCTATTAGACGGAAGAGAGACTTGGGAAGCTACAAACTTGATAATCCCAGTCAAAAAGCATCTTGACCACTATGTTAGTGCCCACTGCAGACTGGCAGTTACAAACTGAGCATGTACAGCAAAAGCAGTACTGCCCATGAGATTGCATGAAATCCAGGGTCCTATTTAATGAGAAGACACTTGAGCTAGCTATTTAATATCCATTGAACATTTGAGTGCACTCTAGGAACACAACAGAAATCACTCAAAGAGGTTTCCCTTCTCTGCTCTGCCCACCTTTTCTCTTCCCCTCCCCACTATTTTTAATACATCTATCTAGCATTACAACTTTAACAGTAGTAGACACCAGTGAAGGAAGAGCGATATGAATGGTGGATGATAGGTGAATACCTACTACTGTGATTTTACATTGGGGAAAAAAGAAGTCTACTGCTAAATGTAAATCATAAGGAGATTCTTTTCTTCTCAGTGCTTGCTAGTGTTAAAATATAATTACATTTCATTATTTCCAGTTGCCCCTTTTTTTTTTTATCTTTAACACCGAGCTGAGAAGGACTCCAGACCAAACTGCTTGCTTCCACAGTATGCATGCTACAATAAAGGTAGGTAAGAAACTCTCTTGACAGAAAATCTTTATTATTTTTCTATTAAGTGTTCTTTTTTACTTCACCTTCTAGTGTGTTGAGCTCCCTCAAGGTCCCTTTCTAACATAAATGAGATTGGCAGTAAGCTACTGACATGGAAAACTACAAACTCTGTCTACAGACACGTCACAATCTCCCAGTGCCCTAATTCTTCTATCCATTAAATAGGAATAAAGATGTTTCTTTATCTCAAAACTTTGGCAAGGGAGGCATACAAGTGTCTTTTTTAAAAACGCAGTTTGGAAAATGCTGCATAATGATACAGAAGGCTGAAAGGGATAGGGAAGAACTGGAAAAAAAAGAGGAAGAGAAAATGAGCTACAGGAAAATTAAGGACACAGCAATCAAGAACAGCTGACCAATTATATACAGTAAAGAATAAATGAATGTAGGGAGAGTTTATGTTCACCTCACAAGCAATTTTATTCCTATTTTTATCAGTATTAGCGACTGAGACAACAAGAAAGATGAAAGTAGCACGCAAAAAATCTTTTCAAAATCAGAAAGGGCAAGGAAGTAGATAGAAAAGCAGATTTTTTTCCTTTTCCATCATGTAAAATGAGAGAAAACAGAGACACAGAGAAACGCAAATGGAAACAAAGCACACAGAGTTTCTGCATTCAATTTAGAAGACTGCAGTTGAATTCTTATTGTTTTACTTCTCGGGTTGCCTTTTTTCTAAAACCAACACTCTGTAAAAACAGTATTTAGATACAAGCTTTAACTATGCTAAAGATCTTTTGTTGCTATAGCTATTTCACATGTCTCTCTTGGCAGTGTCTTCACAAGCAGATGCAGTATATGCTGACAAAGAAGTTATTGTCAGAAATAACCCAAATAACATACCTGTGTTTGCCCTCAGAGCTTTGCTGACAGAGCAATTACAAAGTCTTTCATACCCTGAGTTGAAATAACCATGGAATAGAATGAAGGCCATATTGTCAACTCAGCCTTCAAAACATATTTTTCACTCAATTTTTACTCCTTTAAATCCCCCTAAGTTCCCTCCATGAATGAGCAAGAGTTACATTAATAAAGTTTCTATTGCTTCTTTGTATTTACTGTTTTTTTTACAGATTAAAGTCACCTCTTGTTTACAAATCTCTGAATTGTGAGGAAAAAAAATCTGGCTGAGTGAATCAGAAGCATCACTTCTAATTTTTAGTGTGAAATAATACCTAAACACAACATATGAAAAGCTAAGCTGTGCCCAACCCATCAAAATTTTATTGAAATAAAACCAAACTCTTCCTTACTGTTAAAAAAAGATCTGTGGGAAAAACATCCATGCATTTTATTATTGTATAAGTGTTATTTTTTCTACAGTCATTGAGAAGCAAGAGATGGTAGGCAATCCTTACAATGTTTCCAAAAGTACCGTGTAGCTTCAGTTAAAATTGTTTATTTTATTTATTTCCTGTGTCTCTGCCCTGCATACATTTCAGTATCTGCAATTCAGGTACTAAATGGTTACTTGGTTCTTATATTTGTAAATTTCCATTAAAACTTCAGTGTGTTTTTTCTGAAGCTTTCCAAACAACTACTGAACTCACACTCTTTCTTATCATTACATAACAACCACTTCTGAAATTATCTTCCAGATTTTCTTTTCCTTACAACAGCAACAGTTACTTAAAAAGAAGGTCTCTTCTGACTGTGGAACAAGTGAGTCTGCAGCTAATAATTGAATTATTTTGCCTAGACTAACACTGCCTTCCCCTATCAAAAAAAAAAAATCTGCACGAAACTCTGAAGACTGAGACTGCTAAAAACAACTTGGATGAAACTAAGCTAAAATATGTATTTTTACTGCACTACAAAAGTACATGGACATTGACCAGTTTAGAGTGGAGCTACCCAGAAGTAAGCCTTCACAAAACATGCATGATGTAGATGTCAAGTACTTTGAACCAAGTGCTTCACTCTCAAATCCTCTTCTATGTGTTTGTCTAACNGCGATCTGCAGTCTCTATAATACCTATTTAATGGGAAGAAAGATAAGAAGAAAATGCAGTAAATATGCAGAAATGTGTAAAAACAGAGTAAGCAACAAGTTTAAATAAATGAATAAAAATGAGTAGAAGTTCAACATAACTGACATTGATTCTACAATCTGTATTAATATACGCAGACAAACATATTAAGGCTAACCCAAAGCCACAA
>WEIV01008447.1:48508-62881 GCA_013390005.1 Calyptomena viridis | reverse complement strand
GTAAAAGAGAACTGTAATATGAAGGATCAGGTCGGCAGATCCTGATGGGGGCTTCAGGGATCTTTGAAAACACATTAATGACTACAATATCAACACACTACAGTGTTATAAGACCTTTCCAAAGACCGGTCTTAAAGTATCCTATGAATCAGTGGCATCAGACAATGAAATCAAAGCTTTCTCTCTCCTTACCCTCCTTCCTTGTAACCTACCTACTGTCCTCTTCCCCCTCAAAACACCTACAAACATATTTTCCCAGGAGAATATGGTAAAACCTGAATATAAAAAGTATTCTGCATAGACCCTTTCTGCCCTCCTTGGGCAATCCTTCTAGGGATATTACTGTTGGCAATAATTTGCTTGCTTTAAAAAGAAAGTGCAGAATAACAAATGCTAACATGGTGAAAATAATGCAGAAACATGTATTGAATGATTGTACAGGTTAAAAAAAATCACTTTATATTATGTAGACTTAGAAGAACAACTCAATGTAGATATTGTCTGCAAAGAAAGTATTCCATACCTTCTTGCTACCACTAGAATAGCTTCAGCAAGCAGTTTTAACCAACCCAGTGAGCCAGATCATAAGACTTCAGGCAGCCATGAAAAACTATTGATCTTTTTTTATTTTTTTTTTAAAATCCTTTTCTTCAGCTGTAAATTCCTATTGATATGTGACAAAAATGTGCAAGTGGCATTTGCTAGTATATCCATTGTGGGAAAAGCCAAGATTGCAACTTCACTGGTTAAATCACTCGAAAGTTTAATGTGGTCAGCTTCAGACTGCTCCTTCTGCATTTGGATCAAATAATACACAACACATATGTTTCCCAGTAGCAATAATCAAAACTGAGGCTTCCAGATTTTGCTGGAAACAAAATTACAGAAAAAAAGAATGGGCTGGATATTTCTTTTTATTGCTGTGAAACAGACTTCTAACAACAAACCATGTGGATTTATTTTATTTTTTGAAGTTAGCTCATCTATCCCATGTTGATATGTTACTGATCCTTCCTTTCTCCCTGCAGCCAGCACTCAGGGCTAACAGGATGGGATCCCTGCTTGCTTTGCACAGTGCACATCTCCATTCCCTACAGGCCATGACATTTCAAAAGCCAGGACTAGGCCATCCCGAGAAGGTATGACACAAGGCTGAGCTATGTGTTATGCCTCTGCTTCCCTAAACATCATCTTACTTGTTTTCCCTCCTCCGAACAGTGCAAAAAAAAAGAGCTCATTTGCATCAGAGCCTGGGTCCTCTGTTCACCATCAGGTGGGACAACCCATCAGTCAGGCTCTGCCAGTGCCTCTGGGATGACACCAACCTTTTCAGGTTGGAGGTGCATTTGAAGAACAGGATGGGGCACTTTCTTCTGAAAAAAAAAAGCTATAAAGATGGGATAATAAACTTTCAACAGCGAATAAGGTACTCAAATGCAAAGCTCCCAGCAGATGCTGCTGCACAAAACACTTTAACCCAACTTTATTACTGATTTTACTCATATGACCTAGAATGGTTTGATTACATCTACCCATTATATATTCACATTTCTGGCTGACTATACTGTGGCTTGCACTCAGTCTCTCACCTTAAATATGCAACTGAGAAAGCAACAGTTGGGGAGGTCCCAGGAGTGCAAATTGATAACAGTTTTTAAAATTGTAAGGTGGGAGACACAGGCAATTATTTCTTGTGCCACATATGTAAAAAAATGACCTACTGAAATTGTATTATCAGAGTTTCCAGCCAAATGCAGCAAAATATAAAAGGACTGTGCACTTGACCACTGCCTGATAATTCAGACATTCAATATGTGAGAGTAAAACAAGTCTGGATTGAGCCACAAAGCAACTAAAAGGATAAAAACCATCCACTGCAATTCAAACATTAGACAGCTTCCTCTGGACCTTTATTTTGGAGGACAACCCCTAAAATAGAATAGAAATGGGACACTTCAAATATTTCCCAAGCTTTGTACTGCTCTCCCCGATGCCTGGAGAAGCTGCATATTGCTACATTTTCCAGCTGCTTCTTGCACCATTTTCTAAGGATAGGATGGATCTCATGTTTAATTTAATATTGCAATGCTTGGAAACAACCATAGCACTGTTTCCACCTTTCAGAGTCTTTCACTGGAGAGTTTCTCCAGGTTTGTTAGCAGCAACAAAGCAGTGTAACACAGCAGTGAAGCGGGCTAACAGAGGAAAGTGCACTGCCATCACCTGTCCCCTAATGATGACCTCACTGCTTAATATAAAAAAAAACCCAAAACATAATGACGCTGTGTATTTAAAAAAAAATCTTTCAGTCTTCAGCAATATTATTGCCAGCATCCATCCCATTACAGACTCCATAGACCAGCAAACAGCTGGTATTTATTATTAAATACAACCAAACCTCAAACTCTTGTGGAATAAACACAGATAGAACGTATATGAAGTACTTGCCTGCACCTGCCAACACTCCTCTCATGGTTGCAGAGGATACAAAAAGAAGTATGACAGTCTCAGGGTTCAGAGACTCCTGTCTTAAAAATTTCTAGTGCTGTAGACTACCAGAATAATTTCAGTATTTCCATTTCAGTTCATCTTTAGTACAATAGGACAACACCTATAATGCCAGAGAGGATACGAGGACATAGTGCTGCTCCTAAACATATATAACAAAACCCACAGAGATTGGCAAAAACATAAAGTTCTTTCAATCCCACATCTCTATCTGCAAAGTGCAAGTTAGGACACTGGAAAAGAGAGGACATTTTGCATGCCTTTGCACTTTTTCCTTTTTATGCAGCAAAATCCTAAGTCTTTTCCAAAGGAATTCAACCGAAGACAGACCATATATATTGATTAATCATGTTCATATTATGTCTGAAAAACATTTCTGCCATCTCCTCTTTTAGATGTTATTTTTGGAGTTGGGATAGGAGCATATTTAGATTGAAGGGAAAATACATAGAAGAAACTGCATCTGCAATCATATTTCCTGATTAGATCTTAACAGAGTGCTGCCTGTTAACATGGGGCAGTAAATGCCTTCAGTACTAGCTCATTCTCATGCTCTCTATCCCTGTCTTTTCTGCAAGTCAATGATATGTCATAGGTATGAATTGGTTTTGGGTATTTCTGTTAGTTTTATTCCTCAGCATAGGTTACAACTCCAGGCACAAAATTCCCTACTAGGCAAAGGGAAAAATTAAATCCGAAGCTCATTTTTTATATAAGAACCACCTTAATAATCTCTTGAACAAGTGTATGGCTTTAGGGAGATACATAAAACAGTGTATTTTGTGTTGATGCAGAGATGCAGATGCAGAAGGGTGCATTTGATCCCTTTCCTCTTGTTTATATTAAATAGAAGGCAAAATGGTTTCTATTGAGAAGATAGAAGATTATCAAGAAGATTAAGGTTTTAAGAGGAAAGTATTGTGAGAATCTTAAAAATACCTTATTAGTAGAAATGGGATTGAAAACTCTGAAATGTACATGCCTCAATAAGCAGTTTTATTACTTCCATAGTTCAACTTATTCACAGTATGTACTTGAACTGATAAAAATAAACATTTAACTGGATTTTTTTTCTTTTTTTTTTTTTTTTTATTCTGAATATGGGTGTACCTTGAAAAACAAAGAGGAAGGTTCAATCTCCCGAGCTTTGGAATATTAACAACTTCATGAGCAGAGAAAGAGAGGATGTGAGGAAACGACAATCAGCTTTATGACAAGCACTTCATTAACCCACATACTTCATAATTTGCTCACCGAATGATCTGCTTTTCCTCTCCTCTCAGCAGGAACATAAATAGCAAAGACCATCATGAGCTGTTATGTTACCAGAAGACTGTTAATCTTACCAAATATACCACAAAGCATTTACTGCTAGGTATTTTTTTATTTAGATTTAGAGCATGATTGAAGGGATGTTGTGGTTTTAAGTAGCCAGAGTTTTTTATTAGCTGGGGGGGGCTAGGAGACAGGCTTCTTTAAGAAGCTGCTGTAGTTTTTCTCTGCTCNATAATAAAGGACCCCACGAGGAAAGCTGGGGTGGGACTCACTCTCTTCTGAACAGCAGCAAAGACCATGTCTGACTGTAAACCCCCCCCACCTTCCCGTGCTGCTGGAGGAAGGTGAAGGATCTTAAAAGGGAGGGGTGGGGGGAGAAAGGTGTCTGTAACAACTATCAAACTTCTGACCCTTAAACTCTTAAGCTCTGATTTTAGTAGTAGTAGTAGTAAATACTTAACATTCTAAGTTAGAGCCTGTTTTGCTTGTGTGAAGTAGTTAATAAACAGTTGCTTGTAATCCTTATCACAAAAGTCGAGGGTTTTTTTCCCCTTCTTCGAGAAATTTTAGATCTATGTGTGGGCTCTCGGCTTTTAGCCAGAGTCAAACCATAACAAGGGAAAACAAAAATGATATAACTTGAAGATGCCTCTCAGCTGATACCTTAATTGCAGCACTGCACTCGAATAAAACTCAACTGAGCTGGAGAATTTAAAGACACCAAATGTTTTATCCCACCAGCAATTTCCGCACATATTATCTAGGTATTATCAAAAATGCCCTGGCAAGAAAATACCAACCTGTGTTGCAAGTGGGACCAACATCCAAAGGGATGGAAAGAGAAGACGGAGTGGCATCAGCAGGGGTCTTCCCTCTCATGAAAGGAAAATTTGTGTCTGAGCTTGCACAGGGATATGATAATAGAAGAGCTAATCCAAGTCCATGTGGCACAGCTCCCAAGAGAGGGGTCTCCAGGTACAAGAAGCAGGACTTGAGGTAATTTTTTGTTTGAGATCCTACCATGATTTTAACAATCAGTTCTATCAATTGGACTAAACCACCTGCAGCAAGACAGCATATAACCTCTCTCTCCTCAGGAGGAGCTTTGCAATATGCTGTGATAGTAAGACCCCTTTCTACTGGGAGAGGGGACAGCTGGTGAGGCAAGTGAAGGTATGTCCATACAAGAGGTAGAGAGCTGGGAAACAAAATAATTAACAGTAAAAGAATAGAATTATTCAACTGCAAGAATAAAGGACAATCAGTGTTGCAATCTCTTTGCTTTTTCCTTGTATTTATTTGTTGTGAGACTGAGCCAACGTTCCTCACAGTGGGATATTTTTGATGGCCTTTAGTAGGGTTTGATGAGGACCATATTTGCTCATTTGAACAATGTATTTATCTGCACCCCCAACAGTGTTGATCAGCATGCAGCAGCAAAGTCTGCTGAATGCTTTAAATAACACCGCTGCATTGTTAAACCCCTTTTAGCTTGGATTCAAGAAACTTTATATACCAAACATTACCTGACTCATTTCTCTGCGAGAATTATGGGCTGAATGATGAGAAGACATTTCCCAAGTGCTTAAATGACTATTAATGGAAGCTGTACTTCTAAGTTATTTAAGTGCTTTTGAAAATCCTACACAAAACACAGCTCAGCAATGGGAATCACCAGATGAACATTTCTGTTATTGCAAAAACAGTAAGCTAGAATGAAATTCAGCAAAAATGAAAGGTTTCTGCATTTATATCAGCAAACAACCGATAAAACATTACTCAACAGAATTATGTCAACAGAATCACCTATTCACATGAGCTCAAACATCTACATTAAGACCTTCCACACTTCCACAGCTGCAATGTGCCAGCGGGCTCTGGTGACTCACAGTTTACTCCGAGTTGACATTTAACAAAGGTAAGTGCCAGATTCTGCACCTGGGACAGGGCAACCCCAGTTATGTGGAACAGGAATGAGAGGCTGGAGAGCAGCCCTGTGGAAAAGGACCTGGGGGTCCTGGTCAAAGGCAAGTGGAATATGAGTCAGGAGTTCTCTGGCAGCCAGGAGGGCCAACCATGTTTTGGGGGGCATCAGTCAAAACATCCTCAGCCAGATGAGGGAGGGGATTGTCCCACTCTGCTCTGCACTAGTGCGGCCTCACCTTGAATATTGTGGCTGTTTTGGGCACCGCAATATAAGAAGGACGCTAAGCTACTGGAGAGTGTCCAAAGGAGGGCAACAAAGATGGTCAAGAGTCTGGAGGGAAAGACTTATGAGGAGTAGGTGAGGTCACTTGGTCTGTTCAGCCTGGAGAAGAGGAGGCTGAGGGAAGACCTCATGGCAGTCTACGACTTCCTTTTGAGGGGAAGAGGAGAGACAGGTACCAACTCCTCACTCTCATGACCAGTGACAGGACTCGGGGAAGTGACATAAAGCTGAATTGAGAGAGATTTAGATTGGATATTAGGGAAAATTTTTCACCCAGAATGTGACTGAGCATTGGAACACGACCCCCAGGGAAATGGTCACAGAACCAAGCCTGATAGAGTTTGGGCAATGCTTTCAGCACATCATGTGACTCTTGGGGTGTCCTGCACAGGGCCAGGAGTTGGACTCAATGATCCCTGTGGGTCCCTTCCAACTCAGCATATTCTATAATTCTATGAAGTTCTTCTAACCCTGTAAATTTGACATCCATCTACAAGAAATGTGGGAAGATGGAATCAAGAAACCACAGGCCTGTCACCCCGACCTCAGTGCTGGGAATATTACTAAACAGATTATCTTGAGTGCAGTAACACAGCACATATAGGACAACCAGGTGACCAGGCCCAGACAGGATGGATTTAGGAAAGGCAGGTCCTGCTTGACCAACCTGATCTCCTTCTATGACCAGGTGACTCACTTAGTGGATGAGGAGAAAGGCTGTAGAGGACTTCACCTGGACTTCAGCAAAGCCTTTGATACTCTCTACCACGGCATTCTCCTGGTAAAGCTGGCAGCCCACAGCTTGAACAGGTGCACTCTGGGTCAAAAACCGGCTGAATAGCTGGGCCCAGAGAGTGGTGGTGAATTGTGCCCTGGCAACTGGTCACCAGTGGGGTTCCCCAAGGCTCAATACTGGGTCCTGTTTAATATCTTTATCAATGATCTAGATGAGGGGACTAAGGACACTCGCAGTAAATTTGCAGATGACACCAAATTGGACGGGAGTGATGATCTGCTGGAGGGTAGGAAGGCTCTACAGAGGGAGTTGGACAGGCTGGATCAATGGGCCAAGGCCAATGGTATGAGGTTCGATAAAGCAAAGTTCTGGGTCCTGCACTTTGGTCACAACAACACAATGCAGCACTACAGGCTCAGAGAAGAGTTTCTGGAAAGCTGCCCAGCAGAAAAGGACCTGGGGGTGCTGGTCAACAGCCAGCTGAACATGAGCCAGCAGTGTGCCCAGGTGGCCAAGAAGGCCAATGGCATCCTGCCTTCTATGAAAAACAATGTGGTCTACTGGACTAGGGAAGCAATTTTCCTCTTATACTTGGCACTGGTGAGGCCACACCTTGAATCCTCTGTCCAGTTCTGGGCCCCTCGTTACGAGAAAGACATTGAGGTTTTGGAGTGAGCCCAGAGGAAGGCAAAAAAACTAGTGAGGGGATCTAGAGCATAAATCACATGAGAAGTAGCTGAGGGAGTTGGCGTTGTTTAGCCTGGAGAAGAGGAGGCTCAAGGGGGGACCCTATCACTCTACAACTGCCTGAAAGGAGATTGTATCGAGATGGGGTTTGGCCTCTTGCCCCCTGGCATCTAGTGACAGACTGGACAAGAGGAAATGCTCTCAAGCTGTACCACAGTAGTCTCAGCCTGGACACGAGGAAGAATTTCTTCACCAAAAGGGTGGTCAAGCATTGGAACAGGCTGTACCACATAGTGGTAGAGTCACCATTTCTAGTGGTGTTCAAGAAACAACTGGACATGGCACTTAGTGCTATGGTTTAATTGGCATAGTGGTGTTTGGTCAAAGGTTGGACTTGATCTCAGACGTCTTTTCCAACCTTAATGATTCTAAGAAATACAGCCCAGTATTAGGTCACAACTCCATGGCAACCTGAAGAGCAGAAACATGAAGTGATGTCTTAGGCCAACTTTCCTACAAGCCCACTCTGGAATTGTGATGCCATCTCAGATCTCGTGTTCCACTGCAGGAAGGTTACAGATTATGAAATTCCAGTCTGTTACTAGGACTACGTGAAGCATGGCGCCACTAGCACACTAGAGATTTTGTAATATAAATTTAAATAGTAGTACATCATTACACTGTTTAAAGTAACATTTTGCTTTTCAATTGTGAAGTCTGGCCTTGGTTAAATACCTTTCCTGAAAAAAAATGAGTTCCTTCAGAACTACTTTTTCATGAAAGGGATTTATTTGCAAGGCATATTAGTTTCTGATGTATAAGCATTTTAACCCCCCATGAAAACCGTCTGTTAGAAAATTTATTACTGCCTTTTCTGTTATTTTCTTCTGATTAAGCACATTTACAGATGGAATGCATCAAGTTGGCAATGCTAGTTTTATCTCGTTAGAAAGTGCAAATGCTTTCTGCATTACTGTTCACCCGGGTACAGTTTTTAAATCATTGGGACAAAAGTCAGAGCGTGTCAGGCTACACAAAGACAAAGCTTGTAGAGAGAAGAAATCTCTTCCTATTAACCAACTAAAAATGGTAGGGAAAGAGGACAAACTTTCATATTGACAAGGCCCTTTTTAAGTATGAGACTGATCAGCAATGAAAAGCAGTAAAATTTGCTCTCGCTATAAATCTTGTCTTTTTGTAGCTTAATGCATGTCAACTGTGCCACCATTATTACAGAGATCCTGTGAGATCCAGACTTTGATAGTAAAAGTCTTTTCTTCTACTAATTCCATTAAAAAGAAAGTTTCAGACATGAATATTTGATTGACACATTATTAGAAGTATGAAAAAAGCAGTGGTGTCGCATTAAGCTCCACTGCTGCAGCCATCATCTTCCCCAGCATATCTCTGTATCTTCCCTGCACAGCAAAAAAGCAAAAGGAAAGAAAAGACCACGCTCATTAGGAAGAAAAATGGAAGCAGCTCTTCTGAGCACCCCATCTGCTGCCATCATGTCAGAGATATCACATTTTACTGCTGTCACCAGCAGGTGCATGCAATTAGGTGACAGCAAAAATGAACTATGGCTTCCCAGTGACTGTTTTGAGCAGATTTCAGACTGTTGGCAAGTGCGTGATAACAGACTATGGGCATTTGCCTCTGAATAATTCCTGGAATTCGCATGAAAAATGTACAGGTGATTAATTTTAGTGTAGCAGACTACTGCAAGAAGTGATAGAGACAGCAACTGCAACAAAGCAGAAGACAATGGAGGGCATGAGATGGGTTAATTCAGGCTATTGCAGTTATTATGAAGACATAATAAGCCCAGTCTGTTTAATTCTGATCTCATTGATGGTAACATATCGGGACAATCAAGTCCCAAAAAATACATCGACAACATGTTGAAGGATTAGGGAGAGTGCTTGGGTCCTTTCTACTCATGTCAGCTGAATATATTGTTACTGTTCATGACTGGTGGCTAATTAACAGAATGGTTAATGATCATTAGAAGTGCACCAACTTTCATGCAAGGCAAAAAACATACCCTAAGGTTGATTTGTTTTGGATTGTGGATACCATGCAAATCACTAACAAAGTAACAGCTAAAATGCCTGTTTTCCATGCATAGCCTGTAGTATTGCTCAGAAAAAGAGAAAGCACCAGTGAAGCAGGTAGAGGAAGAAAGGTGTTCATGCAGGAGCATCTCCGAGTCACAATCCTCAGGGGAGGAAGTCGTACCACCAATGACTACTCATACACTACTCTGCTGTGCAACACAAAGACGCCAAAAATTACTGTAATAGTGAAAACATTCTTCCAACCACAAAAGCTCCTTTCTGAGTACTGGGTTTTTCCTTTGTACTTAATCCCCTGTTTTTACAGGATTCTATTCACACTTGCTGGGGAGGATTCCTTCCTTCCTCATCTGAATGAAACAAAGAAAAAAAAAATCTTCTCTTCCGTCATCTAAGGTGATACTGAAGAATTGCAGAAACTTGTCAGGGGCTGTGAGATGCCTTCACAGCGCTTGCAGAAAATTATCACCCAAAACATGAACAAAAGCTAATTTCTCCAGGTTAAAAAAAAAAAAAATCTCTGGGGACTTATATTAAAGAGGAGCACAGCAAAATAAAATATTCAACTGTATTTATCTGACTTTATCTGTATTTATCTTCATCTGACTGTTAAGAATTTTACCTCCTGGTAGACAATTCCCAAGAATAACAGCTACATTCTGAACTTATGGTAAGCTGGTGTTCACCCTCTAGGTCAGAAGTGCTCCATTTCAATTCAGTGACAAGCAATGGCAAAGCCATTTTTACCATGTCTGGCAAAAACGACTTGAATGGGATCAGTGCAGGACTGCAACATGCCTGGGCAACTTGCTTTAATTCAAGCCAATATATAAACCTTATAATAACAGAGAATTTTATTATTTCATAAGGAACAGCTTATTTTAGGAGTGCTACATCTACAGAGATCATCTTCTTTCTCCAGTCCAAAGTGTTAATGTTATGACTCCAGCAAAATTGTTTTCCATTCAGATGTCTTCTCCTTAAGGAGACAGGAACACAGCCTTTAAAATCATATTGTATTCCATAACGGTACACAGCAAGTTAGGGAAACTGGAGCATTTTCAAATAGGGCACCAATGTAGAGCAGCTCCTTAAAACATATCTTAGTAGGGATGTATAAATTATACTCGAAAGTAACAATAGCAGTTTCCAAAGCAAGCAACAACTTGTTAGGTCATGTTTCTGATTCCCGTTACCTTATTGTGAATCTCATATCTGATCTTTTATTTTAAGAATTTAAGTAGTAGAGTCATGCTGTGGGAAAATCTCAATTTCCTTTTTCTTTAAACTACATTTCCAGCTACGAGAAAGATAGCTTAAAGTTCAAGCCATCTGAAGAGTTTAAAATGGTCAAGTTTACTTTTGTTTTTGTAGAACCACATAGTATAATGATGCAAGTGTCGTAGCCCATATACTGAAAGGCAATAAAGCATGTTCTGCTTGAAAAAAACCCAAACTGAATAAGCTATAAAGAAAAACTTGCACTAATAGGTGTCTGAATTCACACCACTAACTGCTGCAGAATACAAAGCACCATTTCTAATAATCAGAAATGAGTACAACTATTTTTTATAATTTAATGTCTTTGTGAATCAGCACGTTAATTCAGTGCTGTTGATGCTGTTCATGGCTTTCTCAAGCAGCAATGCAGCTTTTAATGGGAAGCTCAGAAAAACAACTTTACCAGACACGTCTGTAGAAGTGACACTATTTTGAGAATGGGAAAGTAAAGGGGTAAAGCTTCTCTTCACCTTATCGCAACATGAACTTAGGTAAACAGGCATGTGTGAAGAAGCATCCGTACTGCGTTACCTCCACATAGGCACCAGTTTCAAAGCACACTCTAAGCACTTATCTGGTGCTCTCAAACCTCAACCTATTAAAAATTTCCACACAGTAAATTCATGTCCATGAACTTAATTTTTTTGCAATAGCCCTTGCTGGCAAAAGGGAAACATGAAGCAGTGAGGAATCTTGTTAGTTAACTTCCTCTGCCTGTGTTTGGTCCCCAGTCATGCAAATCAAAGAGAGGGTCTAAATCTAGGGCAGCTCTATGAACTGCCTATGCAAATCAGCTGCTCTGCCTGTAAACTAGAAGCATGATTTTTACCTCCCACTACACTGATGTCAGTGCCATGGGAATTCTCTGAAATAGCTCTTTGTTTCACTTCGACCTGTGTCCACGAAATAGCGAAAAGATGCCTATGTGCAAACAGCAACAGTGCCAGGCTGGAAAGAAACCCCAAACTTCACAGAGGACAGCACTTTGCNCACAGAGGACAGCACTTTGCATGATAACCAGGTCTCTGAGACATAAAATGCTTTGATTAAATTGGGGCATCTCTGAGGCAGGCAGGCAAAGGCAGTATCGATGTTTTCTCATATGTAAAAATATTAGTGAAGATTCTGACTTCATTAATATTTTTCAGCACAGCTGAGCTTTAAATTTAATGAGATCCTCATTTATATTCTGGAAAAACGAAGATAACAGAAAACTGCACATGTACTGGAAATCAGCAACAAATAACATTAAGGCAGTGAAATAAAAACAGGTACTGATGACTTTGATTCTTCTCTTTAGCTCCCTGGCCTTATTAAAACCCTGGCTGGAGCTGCTATCACAGCAGCTGTACCCTGCAACCCCAACAGGACGTATCAACAATCTCATTGTGCAGTAAAGGGAGCCATTTACCGAGTTATGGCTACAGGGACAGACACCCTGAGGGGCTGCTGCATGAGGCAGAGCCTCAGCATAACCAAAGCCAGTGTCTGATACAATATAAGCAAACACAGCAGAGAAGTAACTGGTTTTCCCTTCTCTGTCTCCACTGAAGTTTGAGGGGATTGCAGACTTTTTCAAAGGATGCCAAGAACAAAGTAAACAGCACTAAGGGTGGAGCAGGGGTTGGTTACAGGCAGTACAAACAATAAACTCCAATTCCATGTCTGCCATCTAACATGTTTTTTAACATATGTCTTTTCATCCTATTACTTTAATATTAAACTTGAAAAGGAGGCAAGCCAAGGAATCAAACAGAAATCTGACAGAACATACTTAATATAGCACTCTCTAAACAAGCCAATTGGAGTCAATATGTACAACTCACTTTCTTTGGAATGTATGCTTGTGTGTCTCACATCTGCAGGTAGCTCAACAACACTAATGAGAATTATGTCCCTGAAGAGAGAAGTGAAGGCATCAGTGAAGAAAGTTTCTGGTTCAGATACACTGCCTATGCCCCTGGCTGCCCTGAAGACAGCATGAAAGGAAATTGTTAAACATATTTTGCTTCATTTCCTTAAGTTAGAGATGGCTGTAGATTATTTTTAATAAACCCGTTATTTAAACTCTTTTGAGAACATTTAAGTACCAACAATGTTTACTATCCCAGTGTACTGTGAGCTCTTATAAGTCATGTATCTTGCTGAAAGTCACCGGGCCAGTTCCATCACCATGATTCTCATGAGCTTCCTTTTGTTCTGGCAATTAGGCCATCTGCCAGCAGCTGAAATCATTAGAAATAAAAAGAAATTCAATAGCTCTGCTTTGCAGTCTCTTCAGTCAGTTCTGGTTCCCTTAGCCACTGGGAATAAGGTGAACAAAGAATGGCAACAGAGAAATTCAAAATTTTAAAAGAGCATTGTAAAGTCAGTGGGAAAACAGAAAAAAACAAACCCAACTTGCTCTCAGTTAAGATTTCTTTCAGAGCAGCACCAGGGATTTCATCATGTTCTCTCTGTGGTCCTCCCTATTGCCTACCAAACTTCTACCCTTCTCTTACTTGCTCAGCCAGGCATTTGATCAAAACTGTTTCCCTTTATTTATATATGTGTGCACGGGCACACGTGGATGACATTCCTGATTAAGGCATTTAAGAACTGCTGTGAATCAAATAATAATACCAATAATGGATTAACTAGCAGTGGACATTAGTGCAGCTGACGATCTTTAGTCTCCTGCCTTGAGCCTGCAGGAAATCAGAAGTCCTTGACAGTAACTGAAGCTGAGATGTTCAGAGAATGGAAATTCTCTTTGATAAAGGAGTTTGGATTTTAGAGCTCTGTTGTTTAAAGCAGCATGAAACCTCCAAATTTTAAAATCTTCAGAGAGAAAATAAACAAATTCAATACATTAAGACCAGTATGATGGGACAGCATTTTCCAATGAGCAAATAATTTTATTAACCTTTCTTCCACTTAGCTGTAATATCGAAGAACATAATAGTATCTATGCTGCCAAACAATAATCTTTTGAAATGGTCTGGACAGTGTTGCTGAAAACCAGCGGGCACTAAGGTGAATGAGTGGAAATGTACAGCATGAAACAATCCTTACATTGCTCAACAATTTCCTTTCATTATATAAAAGTAGAAAACTACCTCATTCTTAAAGACGAAAATTTAAAAAAGGCCAAAATGAATTCAAGTGTAAAGTAAAGAAGGACACATTCCCACACTCACAGAGTTTTGCCATATACCAGAGGACTGACAAAAGTTGAATAGTGATACATTTTCAGTGACAATAAATATAATCATTCACCCAAATTAGCTATACTCTAATTATATGGAAAAGATGTTTATGGGACTGCCAGTTGATCCTCCAAGATAGTTATGAGCACATGCTTTCTTACTGCCTCTTTGAAAAGAGATTACAGAAAACTATGTTCCTGCCTAACCTCCAGACACTATATTTTCTTAAGCAATAAACAAACATACGTTCTAATTTTTCAGTTTTATCTTTTATCACTAAGGAACTCATGCCTCCTAAGATCATGAGACAGATCCAGACCACTTCTGACACAGGGGAAACATATACATTGGATGATCAACCCAAGAATGACCTTTTTCTCTGAGTCACAGGACAGGTTTTCTACACAATCA
>WEIV01008447.1:2142-26008 GCA_013390005.1 Calyptomena viridis | reverse complement strand
CCCATTTATCAAATAGATGAGCAACATTTTAGAGTATAGTTGTCAAACAGATTTCATGATTACCTTAGCTTAATTAAGAAGAGGAAAAGCAATGAATCTTAGGCTAATTAAACAGACATCCATCCTCAGCTTCAAAGCCTTTTGCCTTGATCCTTGTCTGCAATTGCCCAACTCAAGAACAGAACTAGTACAGAGATTTGATTAGGACAATGCTGTGTTTCACTGCCAAGAGTAGATCAGTGTAATGCAGAGCAGCTACTAGATAACTTGCACGTAGCAAATCAAATCTTTGAAAGATATTATTTATTTTACAGGCCCCAATCAATAATGCATAGCTAGACACATGGGTTTTCCTTACTTGAGAATTTATATTCTCTTTTTTTTTTCCCCTATCATTTTCAGATACTGTTTCCCTAACTCGCAACTACCTATTATTTAAATGTAAATACTTCAGTTACTTAAACAGTTAGTATAGGAACCTATTCTGAATATAAGAATGAATTTAAAGAATTAATGCAAAATAAACTTCTTTCAATCTGCTAAGTTAGAGAGCAACAACTGGTCAGGCTTAAGTTCACAGCCAAAGTTAAACACAGCTACTATCCTGCATATACAAGTACTAATGCAATTTTCATTCAAGGTCTGAAACAGTATTTTGACATCTGAAAATATTTAGACAAGGTTTAATTCAAATGGTTTCCCATTTTGAAAGCACATTTTTATTTATTACCATGAAAACACGAATATACCAGATGGGAAAGGAATACTTTGCTACTCTTATGATGCTTCTTGTACACAACCATGCCAATGTTCAAAATCACAGCCTAAAATACCTCCCTCTGTTCATCACACAGCCTACAGTAGGCAAAACCTGTCATTCAGTGACAGTTTGAAGAGACTTTATTCCTTACCTTACTGGAAACATATCACTGACTTGGCAAACAGCAACTTTTCCAGGAAACCTTATGCACATACTGCTGACAGATTAGCTTCACATAGAAAAATAAACCTTATGAAATCTCTCTTATGTCATTTTTCCCAGAATTGGGTACTTAAAGAACATACGGAAGGCAACTTAAAGAAAAATATTGACTCTGTATGAGAACTCTGCAGCATAAAAGAAAGAAAACTGTTCTCAATTACATCTTGTGCAATATGCAGAAACTGTAGCATTTCCTTTATAAGATAATGGGGGAGAAGTATTGTGCAGTTGCTATGAGTACGCAATTGTGCTTGAAGAACTAATAGACAACAATCATCAAGGACAAGCAGCTGTGATGAATTTCAAATGGCTAAATTTTAAACACTTAAAGCTTTCAGGAGGTTGGTTAAAAGGAGCTAAGCTGAGAAGGTATAGCTAGAGCAGCCATAAATACCTATAAAATATCCAGAAATGGAAGTTTCTGCTTATTAATCTCATAACTAAAACTACAAAAGAGATCAAAGCAAGACATAAATATTACTAGAGCTACAATAAATCCTCTTAAAAGCAAAATCATGCCCAACAATTACAGAATTGATTACAAATGGATGTTTCTTAAAGCAGATGGGAATCAAAACAAAGAGCAGACTAAAGCTATAGGACAAAAATAATGCTGGGCAAGTGGGGAAGGATGATGTGACACCTAGAATGTAGAATCCTTTTCATTAAGTCAGTATTCATTTCACTGACTCCTAAGAATTATTGCATGTCTTCTAAGACACTTCATAACCTGCCTACTCTCTTGCTTTGATGAACATTACATCAAGGGTATTCCTGCTATCTCTCCAGTCCAAAGACCACCGGAAAAGGAGAAAGAAAGAGGTAGAAGTGATGTTCTCCCTTAATCTCTCTCTGGACAGGGCAAAGCTTGCCCAGGTTTGGGTGCAGGGTCTCCTTCAGCATCTCCACTGCGCTCCTGTGACTGACCTAGACATAGCATGTGCCAGGAGTCATAAAAGATGATTGATCATTGAAGAACACATACACAAAGACCACAAGATACATGAGTTTAAACCCTTCTTCTCCACTACAAAAGAATAAAAAGGGTCAAATGGGCATAGGCAAATTCTGGTGTAGGCTTTGACATGGTAAACATTACTTATAATGCAAAAAATACAAACAGAAACTGTTTTCCCAGGCTTTCTGAAAGGCTTAGACACTCATACTGCTGCTGATGTCATCAGACTTGAGCATTTAGAGTTATCATGTAGTAAGAATCATATGCCTATGATAGCATTAGAAATAACTGTATTTGCCAATTATAACCAGACTCCAACTGTTTACTACCATTTAGCCAAAAACTGTACCATGACGTCTGGCGTGGCACCAAATATGGCAAGGGTAACTTATGCATAAGTCAATGATATGATGAGAAAATGTCTACTGGTGCATCATAGTGAGAAGGATCAGATTTCTTAACCAATTAATGATATTCCTGGATGCATGTTATTTAAAGGAGCTGTAGATAACGATCTGGACTCCAGTTCACAGCAGACAACCCCATTAGGATCCCATCCCTGCCCAAGCAGCGGGATACTAGCACTTCCTTTATTTCATTATTCATTTAATTAATAATGTCTCATTATTTTATTAAGGGAAACATAAGTGATTGCTTAGCATCAAGGCTGGTGCATGGCCTACAGGTCTGGGTCTGGGTCAGTTGGGAGAAGAAATGCCTAGAGGAAAATCAGTTCTTTTTAGACTGGCTATTAAAGGCAGAAATGAAAGGCATCAAGATGATCAAGAGTTGAACAATCTAGATGACTTTATTTATAACAGGATTGTTCAAACTTAGAAGGAAATTACAGCATCATGCCAGAGACACAAATCTACACAACAGCTTGAGAAATTAAATGCCCAGGGCCAGACAGTTTGCTGAGTGCCTGAAGACTATAAAGGAAAAGGAGCAGAGTGCCAAGAAAAAAAAGCTGTTAATCATAAGGAGTAAGGCAAGCTATTCCCAGATGATCCATCTTCCAAAGCAAAAATAAAATTAAGTCTCATTGCACCACCAATAGCTCAGGGTTCAAATATTTCCCAATCCAAGGAACAAAGCTGTCCTTAGCACCAGGACTGGTGACATGCCAGTACAGTTACAAAAGGTCTTCAAGGCATCTCCAGACAGCAGCCTGCATGATCAGCCCTAAAGCATTAGGCAAAACTAGGATAATGCAGGAGTGCAATAAGTACAGACTGAATAAACCAGAGGACTGGCTTTATAAAGAAGGTTTACAGTTTGAAATCTGTACTTTCACAGTGTTCTTAAATGGTAAACAAATGAGAGCCTGTAGCTACATTCAGAATTGATTATTTTAAAATTTATTTCATGTTGGTCAAGATCTTTCATGAGAGATTATTCTGAGACAAAGGAAAAAAGGATAATGAGTTCTGAATTAATAACAACCTAAGAGACAGAAAAAAAGGCATAATTAATGGCTGCCTTTTAGAAAGAAGATTAGTTACTAGGAAGTCATTTCAATGATCAATATTGTCAAATACATCTTTTTGAATTATTGAGCTCTGAAATGGAATACAAGGTTATGGAATATGCCCAACAGCATAAACATAACTACATTAAACTAAAGAGAAATTGATGAGAAATCCAAATTATTATGGAGTAAAGATGTAAGCCCAGTTAAAGGCAGTGGCGTGTATAATTAGAGTAACGACCTTTTCAGGTATACTCTGATGTCATAACTTTGTGTGACTTTAATATGGGACCAGTTTAAATGGGCTTTACTAATCATAAACCCACATCCTGATCACTCCTACAAAACCTCCCTGGAAATAGAAAGAGCCATCTAAAGGCTGCTGGAAGCCTCATGAACTTCCATCACACCTAGGTGCCACATCTAATTTCCTCGAACGTGCACAGCAGATCCAACATACCTCATGAACATCGCCCTTAAGCCACTTGATCAAAGTAGGGATGAATGCTTTAAACAATGCCCACGCTAAAATGATTTCCCAGTCTATCTACTTCATGCCTCTTAGCTAACCAGTCTTAGCTTACTGTTATAGCATCAAAGAATAAAATCGGATTTGTTGCCTTCCTCTGAATGAATAATTCCTTCACGATTGTAGATGATTAACTAGTAGGTTATGGACTTTTTCTCTTTGCAAAGATCTCTAGTGATCAGTTAACTTTCTAACATGTGCCTTGTGCGAGTGTCAGAGTTCCGCAGAAGGGAAAAAAAAAACCCAAAACATCTACTTTTTTCCTGAGAACAAATTACTTATAATTTAATTTAAATTTAGCAATATCCTTCATATAATGTGCTGAAAGAGTTGGAAAATGACAACAAACACCTGGGGAAAGCGAAACACATTAAAAAAACCAGATAGAAAATAGTACATCAAATATTCAGAATATAAAACATGACTGTTCCCCCCTACATTGAGTTCTAATGGCTTCCATCCCCTACAAAGAGATGACTTACACCTAGACATACTTGTTGAGTCTGCTAGTCATCCCAAGCAATCTGAAAGCTGTTTCCTCATTCAACTCCAAAATCTTCCCAATAAAGTCTAGACATAAATATCTGAGAAAGCATTATTGAAAGCATGTAACAATCTTGAGAATGCTTGGCTCTTACTTTGGCAATAATCAGACTGATAACAGGAGCAAGACTGATAGTACAGTCATGTGCTGTTATGCATGTGAAGCCATGTGTTAGCAAACACCTACGGGCTAAAAATACACCACTTTGCCCACTTTTGCCATCTAATAGTTTCACAAAGGGAAAAAATAACCCCAAAAAGTAACTGAAATCCTACTTGTCTTTTTAATGTCCTTTTAACTTTGTTAATGGGGTCTCACATCACAAAAATTCATAATATATGATCCTCATCTTCATAGCTAATTTTTTTTTTGAATCCTGGTCATCATGCATGCTGGCTCTTCTCTCATTCATCTCTAAATGAAAGATTTTCTTTTATTTTTCTTTTTTTCATTAAGGCCTATGAATGCTAGATTTTCCCACATGGAAGGGTTAATAAGCTAAAATTCCAGGAAAAAAAATAAAATAATGAAATCTCTAAGCCAAAAATGAGGCCTATATTTCTGTGCATGGAAGGAGCACCAGAAAGCCTCCTGTTTGTTCTCCCAAGCCTATGCAACAGTTAATATAAGTCTAAAAGCCTGAAAGCCTGATGCTATGTAAGTGCATTATTCTGCTGGTACAATACACATATTGATGGAAATTAAGTCCGGAATAGTTTGTTCTTGAGGTTAATTATTTTTAGCAGGAACCAGAAAAGTTGTTCTAAAAGCAGCAAACTTTGCCAACAGGACCAGATTTCCCTGGAGCAACTGCTTTGAAAACCAACTGAGCAACACCTGGCAAGAACCTTTCTGTTAAATTCGTCCACCTATCAGATTAGCTCTTCACCTTCCAAAGAGAAGTATACTCTGAAGTATACCAAGTCATGTACTTTATTGCATTCTTGCTGGATAAACATACATACATATAAATTTGATTTACAGTTCAGAAAAATAAAAAATTTGGGCTTTCAATTTCTCTAAAACTCAGTTTTTAACCTAAATTTCTTGCAGAGGCTAAAAAGCATTGCAATTAAATGCTACGTTATGCATTCTTTCTGAATAAAACCCTTTTCCTTTGACAGAGGGGAAAAAAAGAAAGGGACACACTCTCAGCTGAAATAAATTTTACGTGCATCTAATCTCACTGGTGAACCTGTGACCATTTTTACTAAAAATTGCCCCTCATGTAGTGGCTGTGTAATGCATCCTCTCATCTTGACAAACCACTGCTTTCACTGCTTACATACTGGGATCAAACATCTGCAAATATGATGAAGACAACAACATTTACCCAAGATATTTTACGGTTTTATTACTGTTCTGTGCTATGGATAACTCTACTTTTCCCCTTGCAGTGGTGGCAGTATCGAGTGCTGTCTTCATAGCACTGTATCTATTATTCAGTGTTTCCATGTATTTTCTTCTAAAGCATTACAGATTAGCAGAGTATTAACAACTACAAAACTGAACATGCACATTTGTAATCCATTTATGTATAGCACATTTATTGGAGATGCTGCTCATTACTACTTTGTAACTAACATTCACAGACACAGAACCAGGTCTTACATACACTACAGAAAATGGCAATCAAAATGAAATTATGTTGAAATAGTTCAATTCACTCTTGCAAATTTTAACCAATAAAAACCAAAAAAATCCCTGTTGTGGTTTTAAGTAGCCAGAATTTTTTATTAGTTGGGGAGGCTATGAGAGAGGCTTCTTTAAGAAGCTGCTGGAGGTTTCTTGGCTTCAAGCTAGCCAAGGTCAGCCGACAACACCTCTGTGATAATGTATTTAAGAAGGAGAAGGAAAAAAAAAGGCAAGGCAGAACATCATGGCCACTTAAGAAAGAGGAGAGGGAGAAGTTTGATTAACAACAAGGTCAGAGAGAGGAGAAAGAGAAGATGCCTTAAACACTGAAATAGGGCCCCAGTAACCTGCGGGGAACCTTTGNGGGGTGGGACTCTCTCTCTTCTGAGCAGCAGCAAAGACAATGTCTGAGTGTAACCCCCCCCACTCCTGCCTTCCTATGCTGCTGGGAGAAGGTGAAAGATATTAAAAGGGAGGGATGGGGGGAGAAAGGTGTCTGTAACATCTGTCAAACTTCTCACTCTTAAACTCTTAAGCTCTGATTTTAGTAGTAGTAGTGGTTAATACTTAATATTCTAAGTTAGAGCCTGTTTTGCTTGTGAAACAGTTAATAAACAGTGGCTTGTAATCCTTATCACAAAAGTCAAGGGTTTTTTTCCTTCTCTGAGAAATTTTGGATCTATGTGTGTGCTCTCAGCATTTAGCTGGAGTCAAACCATAACAATCCCCAACAGTATTCTTAACTTTTACATAAACATTAACCCTCATTCTTCTCTCTCAGAGTTACAGTGTTTCATTTCTATCTGTTGAGCCCAAGAGATAAAACATTGGCAAAAAATGTCTCTATATGGATTGAGGAGCACAACCAAAATGGAAATAAGATGGTAAGTGAATAAATTGCAGTGCAATAAAAGTTAATCTGCTAGAGAGAAGACAACTTGTTGTCTAGTAATACTTGCTGCTCGAATCTGAAACCCCCTTCTCTGGTAACACTGACATCGTTGCTTGGGTTTTTCTTTCCCTCATGAATTCATCTGAGCATGGCACAAGAGAGTTGCTGTCTCTATTAGATGATTGGCTTTCTGATCCAATTCAGAAACGTGATAAATGTTTAGTAAAATATTCAGTAATTAGTTCAGTAAAATATTACTGGCAGATCCAGAAATAAATAGAAGGGTTTTGTCGGGCTGAGAGTAAATGCTACTAAGACATAGACAAGCGAGTGCCATTCATCACTTGTAAGGTAAATGATGACTTCTAAATCCATCCAGGCAGAAAATTAACAGCTGCCAATGCTGATCAGAGACAAGTAAAATGCTGCATCTAGGGGTGAATTGGCCTTTTTTCCCTTTTCTTTACTTAACATCTTTCCTCTATAGAAGGAGGAAATATTGGCTTAGAGGTCAAAACAGGGTTCTCAGCACAGCTTTGATGTGCATGTGGCACTGTCAAAGTGTACAAGCAACTTAACTTCCACAGCACCCTCTGTAACACAGCACAGACCAAAGGACTCCTTCAAAATCTATTTTGACTCAACTCATTAATATAATCAATATTTAAGTATCTGCATGGCAACTGATATAGAAATGTAAAGAATTTTTACTTCTTTGACTGAAATGACAAGCCTGTGGCAAGAACTAGTGACCTCCTCACAGAGTACCAAGTGGTGCATGATGGGCAGTGGTCAGGAGGGGCACCACCAGTGCAGACAGCTGGGCTCAAGCCAGCTCTGACTGACTTTCTGGCAGCAATGAAGTCACATTCATGTAAGCTCTGACATGACCTATGCAAGCCCAGAAAGCACCTCAAGTATTTATTTATTCATGTGGTTGTAGCATTACTGCCACAGCTGCTCCCCAAGCGAGCAGCAGACTCCTGCTTGCTCAGGCATCCCATCCTCAACTTCAGAGTAGCTGGAACCCAAATAGTCTGCACTATACCTCTTTTATCCCATTAAGTCCTCTAGATACAGCAGAAAAGATGCAAAAAAGAATACCCTCTCAGTCCTTACAAACTTTCTGACATTTCTGACACTTGCTGCATCCAACTAGGACCTACCAGTTACTTCATGAAAGTCTGTGTCTGCAGGAGAAAAGCTCCTCCCGAGGGAAGGCAGAAATCAGACAATGCCTTCTCCTGAGCACTTTGGCATGCAGTCAGGGGTAAGTTAATTTTAATGAGATACCAATCTAGGAAGATTTGCTGTCTTTTCAGTATGTCTTCCAGCACAGACAGAGTCCTTACCATAGGTCATTTGGGGGCAATACAGCAAAGATTGTGTAAAGAATAAAAGCAGAAAATATTGCATGTCTCATTTTTAACTTAAGCAGTAAGCCCTGTTTTAGTCATACAAAACATTGGGTTTTGCCCTTCAGTGAACTAAATTTACTCCTCTTGTGGCCTGTATTTTCTTCCTTTATTCTCAAACACTGTAACAATTAGATCACCTCCTAGAAAATTAATTAATTATTGATCCACTTATTAAAACATTTAAAATTCTTATAAAGTTCCCTTCTGTACCAGTGTAATTATTAATGAACATTTTGCTGCCTTCTCAGACTTGTTGAAAGTTCAGTGGGGTTATAGTAATAGTGGATACAATCAAAAGTGTAAGTACTTATCAGTCAATTATTTGCTCTGTCAGGAAAATTCTCTCCAAAATGCAAATGTTCCGAACATGAACATCTTGAATAATGATCCTATAACACATATTTAAGTTAACAAGAATGATGTGTTCAGGTCAAACCAGTAGTGATTTCTGAATCTGTACTTTCCTGGAATTCTAGACACTTTAAAGTTCATATAAATTTTACTGGTGACATTTCTGTCCAATTTGCACTGAACCAGGTTTATTGAAGGTTCACTGAATTCAACCAGTTACTTGTAGGAAGGAGCTCTCCTACAGGGTGAAACTGATCAGAAGTACTTGCATCACTTGGTTTGGGAGACAGGGATGGGAGCAATTTTTGTCATTACAGAAGGCCCTCTTACAAGAATTTTCTTCTGAGATAAAAATATCTTGAAAAACAAAGTGCTTTGTTTTGTTTTAAGGAATAATGAGAATCTAGTCACACTCCTTCATATGAGAACTATTAGCAGAGAGGTACAGAACAGCTTTTAAAAATAATTTCTTTTGCAGAATTCACAAAAACTAATTTTTCACATTAATCAAAAAGAAAAACATTTTCTTGTTAGAGCAAAATCATTCCTTTCACACCCTAAGAATATTCCACGAAAGATCAATAGGAGAGCAATCTCTTTTTGTGCATGTCCTCTGTTAACAACCCCATGAGCAAACAACTGAAATGAGAAATTAGAAATTTTCAGTGAGTTACAAAATCTCCTCTTCATATGAAGAGAGCAGATTTTGGTGAACCAGAAGAAGAAATAATGGCTGCTCTTTAAAAATTTCATCTCCAGCTTAATGACATGTGAGTAGGTCAGCAGGAACAGCAAAAGAGCAGGTTAGAAGATGACAGTGATTCCAAATACTATTACGTTCTTAATCATTTAAAGAACTGCTAAGCGGGGTAAAGAAAAACAAATACAGGACTGTCAAAAGAAAACATCTGCAGTCACAGATCAATAAATGGTTGTCTAGAAATGCCTTTAATTTTTGTTTGAACTTGTGGTAACTACTTTCATTAAGATCCCAGTTGATTGCTTTCATGGCTTAAAGAGAAGCTTTGAATTTTAGCATGAAGAAATTCTCAGGTTTCTGTAGTACTGAATATAGTCTCATAAAAAGGCCCAAATACAAGATATAACGGTGTTTGTGGTGCTAATGCTTCCCAGAAAAAAAAAAAAAAAGAGAAGAGTACCAAAGACCTTCTGTATCTGGGTAACTTGGCCTGTTTTGATACTTGTATCTATTATAGGGAAACATGCTGAGGTATCTGCAAGAACCACTTGGTTACACACCATTTAGTTGCCAAATCTAAGTAACTTGTTGCTTCCCAGAAATGGGCATACCAGAAGAATATAGTGCTTTCTATCATAAGATTTCAATGTCATGGCACTTACATGTTCTGTACAGACACCCTCACACCCAACAATACTCCTGCCTTTTCAGTCCATACATGATCAACATCTTGGACTTGGAGGAACCCCACTCCAGGTGCTCAACATGTCTGAGTCCAGGCTGGTGACCTGGACATTACATGTAGTGGTTTCATCTTGGGGTCAGTCTTCTGCAAGGTGTTGCATACCTGTGGATATGCTACCACTCCAGCTATGTTTTGTTCTCCAGTCTGGAGGGTTGGTGTAAACTTCCAGCCCTTTGTTTTTCTTCATTCCTAGAGCCCATGAGCAGTTGTTACCCAGTTCATCACCACTTTTGGTTTCCCCACCTAACTGCTTTAGAAGCATGTAAAGCTGTTAAAAATTTTTCTGTCCTGCTTTGTTTTGTTATGGCTGCCAGAATCATCCGGTCAGAGAAAAGCTCGGCAGAACTAGCCCAGGCCTCATTTAATCTGAACTGTACCTTACAGTGTATGTATCAAGAGGTTTGTAAACCAAGGGTATTTTCTGCAGGGTACACACGAGTCCCCAAAGTCAGAAAAATCAGAACAGAAGTTAATGTATCCCAAGATATAATTTTCAATTTGGAAACCCAAGATATCAAACTCATAGACACTGGTATTCAGCAGCCAAGATAACAGGAATATCAGGATCTTGTAGAATCACGTCGACATGCGAGAAACAAAACTTGTCATACTTTAACAGAGACACATACTTAGGAGAGGTCAATCAGAAGTATTCCTCCACACATATAAGACTGACAGGAAAGCCAGTATGAGGAACTTATCATTCCCCAGTCAAGATTAATCTGGTGTTCTTTTTTATGGTATAATAAACTGTTCCTCTCATGCTCTGATCAAGTTGGTTTTACTTCTATTATCCTGAGGTTAAAAGAAAGAACCAGGGTTTACTGCACCTGCATTTCAGTTATGTTAGAAAATGGCTTGCTCTTTTTTCAAGTAACCAGACAGAATCTGTTCAAGCTAAACTTGTTTTCTTAGTGAAAATTCATCTCACAGCCTCTGTGACTACTTCTTTGGTATAATCCAACGGAAACTAAAAATACAACAAAAAACCCTTTTGAACAAGAAACTGGTGCTGCAACAAAAAGCATAACAAGGACTCCAGAGATCTGGATGCATTTCTGCTGGCATGAAGGCACCTGGATGAAGCTCTTGCTCTGAGTCAGTGCTAGCTTTCCCACTGAATTTGATGGAATAAGAATGTACTTCTCCCCAGTTGCTGGCAAATTCATATATACTTTTTCTGTACAGTAGTCTTTTTCTGAGACTGAAGTATTTTTTTCTTCAAGGTGGTCATACAAAAGATGTGGCAAACAGAGGCATTATTAAGATATAGGTGTGCTGTGCTTTTAAAAGTCATCCAATCACTGGATGAGCAGAGACCAGGATATGGCTCCTCAGGCTGCGATCTTTTTGAAAGAGGTGCAGTGAACAACTTTAATGCTGAGCCCATTGATTTTGTGCACCTTCCAAGCAGCTCTTGTATATTATGCTTTTGATCTGCAGTCAATTACCCACTGTAATAGCATTAAATGTCAATGTAATTAAATTATTTTACTAGAAATGCTCATAATAGCATTAAAATACAGTCTATTTAAGTCAATATGGCACCACATAATCTATAAATTAGTCATAAGCACTATCCATGAGTGCAAAAATGATGAAAATTAGTGTAGAGTAATGCAATACAAAGTGTATGGATATTAACAACAATGCAGGCTGTTTGCAACAGAATAACAATAAACAAATTTTTTACATTGAAATTATTTCACTTGGCTACCATGCCTTGGAGATTATACCAATGTTTTGGGCAAATGTTCACTTATTGTCATTCTGGTTTTGATCTCATGTAGAAAAGCTGCACAGCTGGCTAAGTACTTCTATCAAACTAGAAAAATATATTATTAGAGAAGCTATTTCCCATTAATAAATTACAAATAAATCCTGCTCTTTCTTAATAGGAGTTAATAGGAGAACATCCATTTAGTTCAATAGGAGAATGTCTTTCTAAAAAGAAAATTTGAGGTCTTTGCATAAATTTCTTCTCCCTTCATGCTATCACAGTGAAATAGGAGAAACTACCTCCGTATTAATATTTTTGTTTTGCCCTGAAATGTTGTACATATTATTAGAACTTAAAGAATGGCTCACTAGCTTAAACATATGCCTTCAACACAGGCCGGGCATCTGAGACTTCTGCTTGGGTCTGGCAGGTTTAACACTGGATCCAGGACATCTGCAACCTTCTGGAGCCACAGCTGGAGGCCAGGCAGGGCAGTCCAGAATGGAGTACACAGGATATTAGATCCCTATATTTATATGCTGAATTTGTCCATGTCCAACAGCCCCTTTCCTAGAGTAAGGTATATCAAAGAGCAAATTGCAGTTTCCCAAATCAGTTGAGAGATCAGTTTGAGGACTGGTAAACTTCAGATTAATCCATGACAAAGCAGTCTGTCACCCAGATCTGCTATTAGACCTCAAAATGTAACAGGAAGGGGAGGTATGTGATATACTGTTAAGCCAGGTGTGGCATCACTTTTCTTGTAATGCCAGCAGAAACGTGATGTTACCAACCGCCACCAAGTACTGTTAATTAGTACTGTCATAAAAGATGGCAGGCACAGGTCTAGGCTCCAGCTCAGTTCCAAGCTCACCACCACCTGGAATCTCTACCACTTATCATAGGAAGGTCTAGTTTGTTAGGCACCTATTCCTTGCCCAACATCAAGCTCCATGGCAATGTCTATCACAGTTATCAGTACTATTTTGCTGAAGGAGCTGCTAAAGAATGAACACCTATCCCCATAAACAGCAGTAAATCTGAGCTTTTCATGAGAACCAAACCACACCATCAAACCTTTCTCCTCCACCAAGTCATACTTGGCTGCAGAAGACCGGTCAGTGAGCTCCTACAGACATGAAAAGGCCATTCTGCACAGTCTATACCTGTGTTAAGACAAACACATGATTATTTATTAATAATTTCTTACACCCTTCATAATCTGTTTTTAAAGAGCTTATGCAGATTGTTGTGTGCTGTTCAAGAAAAGTATAGAAGTTGCAGAATCTATCACTGGAATGCTCCATACTCGGTATTCAACTCTTGTTGAATCCTCATCAAATTTTCTAACCTTCAGGATCTTTCTTTACTGAAAAATAATCTTACTGCTCAGGTGACAACAATTTTCTTTCCTCCCCCTGCAGAAATGTCATATATCAAAACCAGCTTGTTTTCCTCATTGCTTTATAAGGACTTGAAACAGATGATGTCAGCCCTGAAAATTTACTGAGGTTTCTACATAGTTTGACATTTGCCTATAAATATGGAGAAAGATTATGCACAAGTAAGAGTTATTTGTTCTAAACAGTTCTTCAAAATACACACTGACTCTCATAGCAATCTGTCTACTACATGTAAGCCTAGCATTTTTCTAACACATTCACAAAATCAGCATCGAGTCCTCATTAATTCAAAGAGGCAGAAATTATAATAGTTATTCTTCCCACTATGCGTAGAAATTAAAGATGTGACTCAAGAAAGCACATAAGCAGTTACCAAGTGTTAAACAAGTGCTGTGGTTCCTGTGAAAGGTAACAGGTAGAATTCATTTCCTAGAGAAGATAAATAACACCTCAGCAGCAGCTGCCTCTTGATCTCTTTTCCCTGGGGTTTTGATTTATTGATTTGTAACAAAAGCAGCCCTACCAGAAACGTCCACCAAGAGTTGTGCACCCTAATTGCTGGAGGCCATTCCCCCTTCCAAGATGGTACAGAGAAGAAAAGATCATTAATCAGCTCCCAGAAACTCACCCCTAACTGGGAAGACCAACTTATTACTGCACTTACTTCTGCAGCTAACTCCTTCAACAGTTGCAGACGTGTTGAACACGTATTTAGGTGATTAATCCATTATTCCATCCCACATGTGAAAGATCCCAACCACTTTCTGTTCATTCTGCAGAAGTACAACCAGCTGCAGCTCTTTTTGCCCCACACGGAGGATATTCAGCCAGGACAGACATCTTGCCCACCTCTACTAGCAGATGCAGGATCCCTTCTTCCCTGCAACCATACCAAAATAGTCTTTGAATAGTAGCAGTAATTTATTGCAATGTAAATTGAAAGACATTTCCCTAGGTTAAAAGGTTTCTTACATACAAAGAAATACTGCAGATACCATAAATATTCTTTTTTAATAGAATACAACACTAATTATAATTTTTACAGTATTTTGAAAGAAATATCTTCGATTGAGGTCTTTTTGTGTGCTTTCCAATGCTTTCCAATTTCAGATCTTCTACTAAGTCTATATTGCATTTTTTAAAGGTAAATGTCTCATCTTTAGCATGACACAATAAGTTGAAATTTTAAGAAATACTTCAAATAATAAGCTTCTGAGAAAGTTACAGCTTTTAACTGAAACACAGTTGACCCTGAAAACAATCCCCTTCCTAAAAAAGATAAGGATTCACTAAAGTCCCGAGTAACATATGAACTTCACCTCTCCTTCAAGCTAACAGATTCCATGAAATCAGTGAGGTTTCTTTTTGTATTTTGTTACTATTTAATATTTTTCCCTCCACAAAGTGACTCATGACCCACCCCGTCACTATTTATTTTAATTTTCTTTTTCTTCTAAAAATATAAATTAAAATAAATACACTTGTACATTACATTTCTCGTTTCAGGTTTCCACTCTCCTTCCATCTTTTTCCACACACACACGAGCTCACCCAAATTTTCTATTTGGTCTGAAAAATAAGACTATTTGTTAAGCAAGCACTGCCCTAGTCCTTTCAACCTCCTCTATTGTAGCCTGAATCTGTTGAAAACTCTTTTGCCAGTTTTCCTTCTCTTTTCTTTTTTTTTGAATTAAGGGCAAGGTATGCATATATTTTGTTCATGCTCTTCATTATAAAGATGATACTGAGGAAAACAATTAGAAACATATGAGTAACCGTACTTTTTTTTCTCCTCCTTATTTGGACTTCCCTTTTATGAATCTGTCACAAGGTACCTCTAGACTTCATCCCTTAACAAAGAAATACTGAGATAGTTCCCTAGGTTCATAAAGAAATGTTTACATAAGAAACAGATAATTAAGTTCTTCTGAGAAAAGGAAAAGCTGTAAAGTTCTGATAAGAGACTAAAAATGCAACTTCTTCCAGTTTGCTCAGCACATTTATTAATGATATTTTCAGTACTTGTGATCCTGCCAACAGTAAAAACTGGACATCACAAAGTAGGCTCAGAGTATTTTGTCTCAGACCAACCTTAAATATCTGGTTTTCATGTATTTTCAGCTTCATTTTAGCACAGATTCCATTTGAGAGGAATACAAGCCAAGTTGACAAACATCAAACGTAAGAAAACAGAATTTTTTTAAAATTGTGTTCTACAGCAGTGAGAAGTCAGCTCAGTCTATTACCCATGTTCCTGCTGCATGGCTGAGTACGTGGCCAGATCCTGAACTTGTGACAGTCTGCAGATCCAAACAAGCTATTGCCACTTTGCAGTCCCCTCTGAAGAGGTAGGCAACTATTCAGATCCTTTAGGACATCGCTATGGGGCAAAAATCCCATGGGATTATGACTGCAGTGCATGAGGATGTTGTGGAGTACAACCTTGCCCAATTCAGAAGGGAATTGAGAACAGTACTCTGTAACATCTCAGACAAGGGAGAGTGTGTGTGTGTATGCAGACCTGATAGTTTATTATTGTTATTATTAAATGACAGGGTCTGAAGTGGATTATCCACCATCTCCTATTGTCTTATCCAGTGCACAGCTCCCTCCTAGCACTCAATGCACCTCTGCTGCCTAGAAATACTGGAAGGTCAAGGCTACCATCTCATACGTTCTCAGATATTCTTTAAGACTATTAATAATCTCATTGTGGGGATAACGACAAACTTGTAGTCAGTGTAGAAGAAATAACAAATAGAATGAAGAGGACTGAACTCTTTATTACGTACATAAGCCTATAGACTTGATGAGATGTATCACATAGTCCTGAGGGAATTGGCTGATGTAGCTGCCAAGTCAAGCTACATATTTGAAAAGTCATGGCAGTCAGCTGAAGTCCCAGGTGACTGGAAATGGGGAAATATTGTACCCACCTTTAAAAATTATAGAAAGGAGGACCTCACCTCTGTGCCTAGAAAGATCATGGAACACACCCTCCTAGAAGCTATGCTAAGGCACATGGAGGATGGGGATGTGATTCAGGACAGCCAGCACAGTTTCACTGAGGACAAGTCCCGCCTGACCAATCTATGATAGAGTGATTACATCAGCAGATGAGGGAAGAATTACAGATGTCATTTATCTGGACTTCTCTAAAGCCTTTGACAATATCCTTCTCTCTAAACCAGAAAGCGATTGATTTGATGGATAAACTGATAAGAAACTGGTTGGACAATCACATCCAGAGGGCAGTGGTCAGCAGCTCAAAGTCCTGACAGACTTCAGTGACAAGTTGTGTCCTTCACAAGTTGTGGGATTAGTGTTATTTAATATCTTCAATAATGACACAGACGAAAGGATCAAGTGCACCCTCAACATATTTGCTGATGACACCAAGCTTAGTGGTGCTGTTGACACACCTGAAGGAAGGGATGCCATTCAGAGGGACCTGGACAAGCTCGAGAAGTGGGACCATGGGAATTTCAGGAGGTTTAACAAGACCAAGTGCAAGGCACTGCACCTGAGTCAGGGCAACCCCTGGTATCAATACAGATTGAGAGATGAACAGATCAAGAGCAGCCCTGATGAGAAGCACTTGAGCATGCTGGTGGGTGAGAGACTGGACCTGACCCAGCAATGTGCACTCATAGCCCAGAAACCATGTTCTAGGATGCATCAAAAGCAGGGTGGGCAGCAGATCAAGGGAGGTGATTCCCTCTACTCACTCTGGTGAGCCCTATTTGGAGTGCTGCATCCAGCTCTGGGGCACCAAGCACAAGACCTGTTGGAGGGAAACCACAGGAGGGCCACCAAGATGATTAGAGGGATGGAGCACCTCTCTTGTGAGGAAAGGCTGACAGAATTGGGTCTGTACACACTGGAAAAGATAAGGCTTCAGAGCGACCTAATTGCTGCCTTCCAATACCTGAAGGGAGCCTACCAGAAAGATGGAGAGGGACTTTTTATACAAGAGCATGTAGTGACAGGACAAGGGGGAATGGTTTCACACTAAAAAAAGAGTAGGTTTAGATTAGTTATTAGGAGGAAGTTCTTTGCTGTGAGGGTGGTGAGGCCCTGGAACAGGTTACCCAGAGAAGCTGTGGATGCCCCACTCCTGGAAGTGTTCAGGGACAGGTTGGATGGAGCTCTGAGCAACCTGGTCTAGTGGGGGGGCCCCTGTCCATGGCAGTGGGGTTGGAATTAGGCAAACTTTAAGGTCCCTTCTAACCCAACCATTCTATGACTCTGTTGCTCTGCACTTGGCGTAGCTGCATACATAGGACACTAGTAAGGCAACAGCTCTGTGCTGATACTGTTTGAAACTATTAGATATCACTCGTTGCTAGTGAAAATGACCACACAAAGCTCAATTAGCAAAACCCAGCGCTGTCAGCGAATACAGAATGAGTTCCCTGGATAATAAAGACCTGCACGTAAAACCCAGGAAATACCTGGCCTCCTTTTCCTTATACTAAGGACGTTTTCAGGCAAGAAAACCGTCATATAAGATCTGTTAGAATGATAAGGTGATAAAGATTGGATAACATGTGAGTGTGACATCCAAGATGGTTATGTCCTGGAAGAGTGTGCACATAGTCAGCTGCCATTTCTTCCAGCTGCTCACCTGGCTGACAATTCCTAAATGCATCCAACTACCAGAGACCATGAAAGCATGAGAAAGGGAAGACAACAGGAACACTACATCAGATCCTCAAGCAAGGAAGGACAAACAAATGTAACTATATTCTTGACTGTTTTCTAGAAAGGGTTTTATATGTCAATGTTTTCAGTTTAAAAAGAAATCTAACACACAATAACTATCTGCCATATAATGCTCTCTATAGACAGAGACCCACACAGATTCCTATCAGAGACTTCATATGTCATTCATGAACCATCAGTATGCTCCCTCATAGCAAATATATGGGATGACAACAACAATAGCAACTTCCTGTACAAGACAGACAAAGGACATATTGTCTACGGGCTCCAAACATCATTTTCAGAGCTATGCATAGCACTGAAGAGGCATAAAGGGCATAAGTCCAAGGCCATAAGAAAGGACGCACTGCAGTCATATGGCAACCACTGCTGACTCCAACAGCCATGTACTACCACTATTGGAGTCTGTCCAGCAGCACACCTGATAATGTATATATGCTGATAAACTGACAGAAGGAATTTTACGTGTTTTACAATGCTGCATAACTTCCAAGGCAATGACTTGAGAAAGTCATCCCACATGGATGTATCTGAGCCAGGAGCAGCTTGGAATCGCAGCAGTGCAGCCTGTTCAGTCTGCTCCTGATGCTGGCTCTTGAAGCAGTGAGATCCCACTCCATAATCCCAGTCTTTGGAGGGCTTGGAGCTATCAGGCAAAGGTGTTATTTGATTTTGATGGAGCCAATGTGTGCTTTTACACTATTTGATGGCACACACTCAGAGTGGACATTAGGGCAAATAACACTAAGTCACTTCCATGACGAAAATACAACTGCAAAGCCCTTGGAAGGAATCCAAGTCAGAGGTGGAGAAAAGATTTTGGGGAAGATTTGGTCCTATATTGTTAATCAGTTACAGCAGGACAGACTAGTGGACATTCACATGTTTGTTTTTCTTAAGTGGGACAAAACATGCTTTTCAAGTAAAGGTAAAGAACAAAAACCAGTCCTCATATTGCGGCAAACAGCATTTGTGCCTAATGAGATGTAAGGCAGAATGGATTGCTCTCACTTCAGCATGCTTCGTTTCATCTACATAAACACAGACAAAGTTAGTAACCCATGAAGGTAAATACCAGCACCACCAAGGTGTCTATGAAGAGCCATGGTACCCAAACACAGAGCTCTGTGTGAAACACTTCATTCAACTAAGCATGAAATCCTGGCACTGCCGAAGGCAGTGAGAGCTTTGCCAAAAGTTTTGAGCAAGGAAGGATTTTATCCGCATCCTCTAATTAAAAAGGAGAAGTCCTCAGTGAAATACAAAGAGGGTAAAGATTTTACCTTGTTTATATAATGCTTTATTCCTAACCAAAAAACTTACTCTAAATTAAATTATGCAAAATTTTAGAAGTTAAAATTTCCAGCTCAGAAATGATCCCTTAAAAAGATAACTACACGAATAAAAACCAAAAATGGTGATCACAATTTCTATTACTTTTATCATTAGAATTACTGGTACAGGGCTGGATATTTCTTAAGAGCATCTGCTTCTCATATGACACAACAGACTAAGAGTTGGCAACTAAAACATAGATGTTAATTGCAAACATTTATTATACTACCAGGGTTTACATTTAGCAGCTGTCAACATTACTGACAACTGTAACAGAAATCAGAAAAAGCTGAATTTTTGCTTGCCAGAAGGCCAGCTGGTGCTTGATTTTCCTACTATTGTTGTTGTTTGTTTATTTACTTTCAAAGTGTATTAAAAACAAGTCTTTCACCAACATTTATTTAAGAACATTCTTTACCTAGAACTTATTAGGCAACTACCCAAAAATAAACATTTTCAAGAACACTTGTATTCCCTTTAAACTGTGATGCAATTCATTGCTTTTCAGCTTTGGTGAAGTTAGATTGCAGAGAGATGAAAATTTAATGGGTTGTTTTGCAGGTCTACAAAAAACTTTCAAAAAAGTAAAAAAAAATCTGATCTCAGTAGTATCTTAACCTAAATATTACAGGGAAAAACAAGCTTCAGCCTAAAAATATGGTAACAAACCGATGCTGCCATAATAGTGTCAGCATTTTATTTTTAAAATTATATTTACATGGACTTATAAGTTGAGATATGGCTAAACTAATAAGCTTTACCCAGAATGGAGCTACAGCAGTTGTCAAGACTTGTTCGTAACTGTATTTCTCAATGAAGGGAAAAGGATAGACCAATCTAGAAGAGCAATAAACATTTTATTGGATTAAAGATGCTCCTTGTCACCTATCTGGTTCACTCATGTGCCTACAACAGCAGCACCCAATATCATGGTCACATACAAGCTCAAGTTCCATGCCAATATGTGATCTCCCAGGCTGCAATGTCTAAAAAGCCAGATATACTGGTTTACTGGCAGATGCTTAGCCTAGAAAAGTTTTACAGAAGGACAATCTATGAATCTGCAACTGCTCAGATCCAAGTAAAAGAACTGCAGAAGTCATAAGGGATTTGCTTTGCTCTGCTAGCCCCCTCCCCAAGCAGCAGATCTACTGCTTGTGCTTGCCCTCATGCTCTGAGGGCTTCTTTAAAAGCAACTATAGGGGGAAAAGATCAAGTGATCACATTTATCTGATGGGACAGATGAGAAATTTTTGCTCCCATTACATACTTCAGATTCCTTCTGTGTCCTCATATTCAAAGATACATCAGCAATCTTTTCTTGTCAAGAGAGCATTACAACAGAGGATAAGGACTAGAAGGTTTAAATGGTCAAATGAGTCTCCCTCACTCCTAACCATCATAGTGGTGTCTGTTACTTTTTTTCCGCCATTTCCATATCTATCCAGGTAATAAGAAAATATACTAGAAGACTCTAGACATTATGCTTGCTATGCACTCATCTGAAACTTCTGCAGAAGTGAGGGACTGAGAACAACTCTCTGCTTCTATTAACTATCCACGTTGCCTTTAGAAACAGCTAATATAGACCTCACCAAAAAAAACCCAAACCAAACTTGTGTAAACTAAGCACTTCAAGTTATTAGTCTCCAGGATCTACTGTAAGAGTTGAGAGCTACTGATTTACTGTAACACTTTGAAGATGTCGCACCTACTGATAGCTGGGGAAAGACAAACAAGGAAAAACAGCCTACCAAATCAAAAAGTGCTCTACATCAGTGATGGCTTTTCCCAGAATGAAGGGAGGAGATATCCTCTCTTGGCATATCTAACAGCTTCACATGTCAGAAGCATGGCCAAGTGTGGGGACATGTTTACACAACATACCTCAAAAGATGTTCCAATTTTTTTATTTTCATTTTACATCCTTTTTTTTATATTATAAACTTACTATTATTTAAAACTTTGCAAATATAGTCCTTTGTGAAACAAAATGAGCCTTATAGTATTTTTTAAGATTTAGTATCCTTAAATCATAGTCTTTATGTGATTATGCACTTGTTAAATAAATAGGGCCCGAAGAGATTTTCTGCTCCTTTACATAACTTTTTCCATATGTGCTATTTATCTTAATACTTTTTTCTTTGTGCAACATATTTTTACTATAGTTCGGATATTTCTCAACATTTTTCTTGCACAACTTATCGATGAACCAGAGAATAAGATACAGAGTTGACATTTATTATAAAATGATAGTGAGCCTGCATTATGATGGGTCAGGAGAACTTCTCATCCTAAATTGTACTTGTTTCCTATTGTCATGAATGCATCCTGGATGTTACTACTGCAGAATCTCAAACTTTCTTGCCATCATTTATCTACAGTTGAGTCTGACAGGTGCACATGCTGTTCTCTCAGAGTACTTTAGGCAATAGCACATGGTGTCTTACACATGGCTCATTTTATTCCTTGTGAATCAACAATTTTAAGAGCACTTCATTACACTGGCTTAGTTTTGATTTTATCATAAGACCTTTATATAGTTTCCAGAAACTATACCGTCTGCAAGGACAATAATTAAAAGAATCTAGTGAAATGAATGATTGCTTTTCTCACACTTACTATTTGCCAAAATCCTGAAGGATGAGAAGCTGAGGGATTTTTTTTTTAGCAAATTCTGTACTTTTCATCTGGAAACATGCCAATGTTATTCATGCTTAATCTTGGGCATTTACTAGCCTTTATTGATACACTTGGAAGCAGAAATAGTTTAAAGGAAACCAGGTTTCCTAAGCATGCCTTTTGTCTTCAAGCTTTATTACATCAAAGGAATTGGGATTTTCAAAAGCACCCAGGCTTTTCGTTTACTATATAGATCCCCATGCATAGGAGCAAAATCGAGCTGTCATCTAAGACCCTCTCACACATCATGTCTTCATGCCAGAGAAATCAACTAAATGGAAACAGTTCAATTCTCAGGATAGTTTCTTGAGACAAAATTTAATACTACTGAGATAGTTAAATGACAAGATAGGAGGAAATCTTGGGTTACACTAAATTTTGGACAAGCTTCTCAGACTATTTGGAAATTACATGTTTTTCTTCAATTCTATTCTTTTTATTTCAGTAAACAAAAGACTAAAGGCTGAAAAATACAGTTCCATGGAAGCAATCTTGCTTCTAAAAGACTTGCTTTTTCCACAGATTTCCTGCTCTACCATTTTCACATCTTGGAAGTTAATCCACTGATATTTGGACAGTGCTTTTTAACTAACAATCCCTTAGGTAATCTCTCACAATGATCTTTATAGGCATCAGAAACTGAACATCTTAGCATGCAAAGAGAAATTCACTATCTCCATCCTGTATAAAATCCTGGTTCTAACTCTTGGTCTTCTTTGGATCTACGCTTGAAGGTAGAAAACCATAAAACCATACTCACTAGCGGAAGGAAAAATCTCCAGTTGTTCAGTTCACAGAAAGTTGCAGCTGTCTGGTGTTAATCAGTAACTGCCCAAGCTGTTGATGTACCTTGCTGTGCTCAGAAATCCTCATGTGTTAAAAACAGCATACAAATGCAAGCCTGACCCAAGCATTCATGCAGTTTCTTTCCAGCCTGGCAAAATACCTTGAAGCCTAAAAGTTCTTTTTAACTTTATGTCAAAAGGAACACTGCCTTCAGCACTTCGGTTACACATAATAGAACATTAGTTATTAAACTATGACTATATTATTACAACTATTAGTTATAAAAGAGAAATTTCTTGCATGGCAAGTCTGAAATTACTCCCTTGTTAGCAACTAAAGCGTCAAAGTTCATAAAATATGAAACATTACCAAAAATACTGAAGCTGGTATTTTCAGTGTACTTATTAAAATGCTTTAATTTGCATATAATTTAATTTTTAGTTCAGTATCTTAAAAGTATTCAAATTGCACGGGAATCTGCAGATATATTCAGAGTGCACTGCACAGTAATGAGGACAGGATTTCTTGCCTGCTCTGAACTACTGTCAAGCGATATTCTGGTTTGCAGTGTCAGATCACTTTACCTTCCAATACTTTGCTGTGTTTCATGAAAAATGAGAAAAGTCGCCTTATTTTTTCTGCCTCAGATGTAAGCTAAGTTGTGCTTTCACCACATATCTACTGAGAGTTTCCAAAAATACAGAAAAATGGAGACTAAAACACTCCCCGGAANTTTCCAAAAATACAGAAAAACGGAGACTAAAACATTCCCCGGAAACACAGTGATTCAACTCACTAATCATGCAAATTACATGGAATAAAAAAAAAAGTGGATGCTCAGTTACTGATGGCAGACTGAGGCCATAAAAATACAATAAAATGTGTCTGTTTATTACCTTTTTATGGGAGTGTTTTGACTTTGGATTTCAGTATTCCACAGAAAAACAGATCAATTATAGTGCTGCAATTAGCACACGTGCCTTTTGCCTA
>WEIV01008445.1:3747-30019 GCA_013390005.1 Calyptomena viridis | reverse complement strand
GGATACAAAGTCACCCCAAGACAGAAAGGAAAGAGGTAAAATGGAAGAAAAGAGGGAGGAATATTCTCCAAAAGACAGCATCAGAATGAAACTTTCCCCAGAATAAGTTTAGCAACATGAGAAAAGGTTTGTAATCAAAACATAGAAGAAATACTATATATGAAGCTACAACAAAGTATTACGAGATACCCTGATTTACTTAGTTCAGGTAGATGGTTTCCAGAATGTCTCCACCAGCACACTGTAGGTGAGATGCAGAGATGTTCTGGTTTTTGTTATTGATATTGCCATGACAAATCTTATTCTCTTCTGAGAGCCAGAAGATTTACATCTGGACTTGTTCTGAAAAGAATATAGCACTATCTTTTAAGTAGCATCTGTAACAAATCTTCCATCCCTAGAACTTAAACTTATGATTGAGAGTGAAAAAAGCAATGCCTTGCTACTTGTTATACTACAAGGTGTTAATGAAAAGCCTGCAGAGATCTTGCACTTAAGGCCAGTTCCAAATTATTCAGTGGTTTCCAACCAGCCGCTTAGTATTACCAAGATTAGATTTAGGATTATTGAATTTATGTGGGTAGAAAAAACATATGTCTCTCTTGCTGGTGCTGTGTGCTTCATGAAGAACAGAGAGATCTTAGGGGCCATTAACTTCACCAAAATAAATAAAACGCTATCAACCAAAACAAAACAACAACCAAAAAAATAAAATAAAATGAAGGAGCAAACCTTTTAGAAACTGATTTTCTTTGAGGAATGGAGGTGGGAGAATTCTTTATGCTAGTCTGCCTTTCAACTTGTGCCAATGCACTGAAAATTATTTAGAGCATTTTGTTTGTCTTCCAACTGATGAATGGAAGAAAGATTGGTGTAACAGGCTGTTTTTAAACAGTGGATGAAGAAATAGTTCATGACTGGCAAATTCTATAGGATATCGGCATATGCTTACCTATAACTAAATGTCTATTCTTTCAAGGATAAAATGTTTTCCATAGTCTTTGCCAAGTCTATGTCTCTTCCTTCTTCCTCATCAAGTCCTGCACAAATTCTTAACAGAATTTACAGTAATTCAAAGCTATTCACCAGCTTCTTCCATTCTTTTCATTTCCTTCCTGTGAGTCTTGTTCCTTCCCACAATTATTCTATCAACATGTAGGTTTGACTTACCCCTCCTTTCTGTCCATTCCTGGTTTCTAAAAGAAGGGATTATGTCTTTAATTATCATACTTTTTAAAACACACTTTTTTCAGGTAGATGCCATTCAGTCTTTGAATCAGAAACCCTTGCTCTCTGTATGTTTTAAAAAACCCTCCTTCCATTATGGACTATATGAGAGTCTCCGCTTGATCTTTCAAAACCTCTTCATAGAGAAGAAATCTGAGAAATAGGGCTGGAACATTGCTACATTGTACTAAACTACAGTTACAGGAGAACAAAAAGAAGAGTTTTAACTTTCAGTCAGAAATTAAAAATACTGGACAGCTTTTTTCTTCCAGATTCTTTGAAATAAGAGACAAAGTGTTTATGAATAAGATCCTGTAGTCTTACTTTTTTTCTGTGATATCTATTCTATATTTGTGGTATCCATACTACATTTTAAGTTGTTGATTTTATGGGCTATAAAACAAAATTTAACACATTACTGCAATAATTACTAGTTTCTAAAATTCATAAAATGTTTTCTCTGCTATGTTCTTTTTCATAATATAATGGACCTTGTGCATTTTGAATTTCAGTTTACTTTTCAGGATACAGAGGAATCTGATGAATGAATGGCATGGATTTCTGTTTCCTCTACAGAATGACAGTGCCTCCTTACTGAGAATTACAGTTCTACATAGATCATTCTGTTTTAACTCATGATATCTTTCCAGTACAGGCTCTGATGTCATAGTCTTATGCTCAGCCAATTTATGTCTGAGTATTCTTCTTTACATTCACCTCTAATCAAGACCACAATCCCATTTCTCTGGAATCGAACACTGGAAGCAACAGAGCTCTGTGATTGTTGACCTTGAGTTACCAACATGAGATTACAATTTAATAATCCTAATTTTTCATGTTCTTCGTTTTAGTCTTTCCACTGTTATCCCCATTTGAATCTTCTCAGAAAAGACACAAATGCCACAAGATGCTGCTTCTCTCTTTTTAAAATATAGTGATCTCACTGGATTTTGGTGGTGTCATGTCATGTAGATATCAGTTCTGCTGTCTACCCAAGAGACTGATTTTTATTCAACTGTTACTGACATATTAAAGGCAAATGACTAGTTAATTATGTGTTTTGTTGTTAAATCAATCCATTCAGTAACACTGTTTTAGCAATTCTTTTGAAAAAGAGCATGTTGTAAGAAAGAGGAATAAGACATTCCTTTCAGATTTAATTCTTTAGAGCAATTAACCTTAAGTCTGGGGTTGTTCAGACTCAGTAAAGAGCAGAGCACATGTTTATTATCTAATCTAGCTGTGACCTTATTGCATGTTACAAGTTGAAGTCTAGGACACTTTTTCTTGACCTGCAGACAGGAAATAAAGTAAATATAAAGTGATTTAGGAAGGAATCTTAATTGTGGTCTTAGTTTATGTCAAAAGTAAGTACAAAGGAAACTAAGTAAAATATTGTTCTCTTTTTGCTAAATTTTCTGACCTTTCAGTTTTGAACTCTTAACAAATTCTGAAATTAAACCTTCCAGAAGACAGACCGTATTCCAAACCAGTTTGTTAGCTATGGTTCATTTCTAGGAGAATCATGTTTAAATTTATAATAAGAGTCAAACAGAACAAAAAATTCAGCTTCAATCTCCTGCAAAGCTAGCAAATATACCTAGCACCATGCTGTTGCTTTTTGTGAGCATAATATATAATAGTGTCCCTAAAATGTGCACAGGCAGATGTATGAGCAAAAATCTGCCATTAAACTCTGACATTTCTCCCAGAAATTCAGAAGTTCATTAAAATATTTCTAATAGATATTAGTAATCCCTCTCTAAGGGATACTAACTTTCTTGCAGTGAAGAGATATTAAACATAGAACTTCCACACCACACCAGCAATTAGGTGTGCAGACAGATCACCTGGATGCTAATGAATTCTTTAATTGATTTGTTGTTAATAGATATTTTGAAAAGAATCCACTGAGAGAAGTAGTCTGAGCCTATCCAAGGACATGCAATTTTATTTATTTTTATGTAGTCACAATGCAGATGAGTAGTAACAATGATGCAAATAGTTTCTAGCTTGTGCTTTAAATCCTTGCAAGCTTGTAGCTTTGCATCTACATAAGTTCTCTAGACATAATAATTTGGCAAACCACATGGTAAAGCTTGACTATAGAGAATAAAGTAAGTGTGTCCTATGTTGTCTACTTATACAGCAGATTCAGGGAATCAAAATAATAAGAGGTTGAAGAACACACTCTAGTAAGGAAAGAGTTTGACCTCATGATGATACAGAAGGGTAGAAATAACTATTCTGAATTGACGCTACTTATTATTTTGCATTTAACTTTTCTTAAGTGCAGTTTATACTTTTTTCGTATTCCTAGGACTATTTTTTTCTAAATGCTGAACATGTCCTATCAAAGCAAGGATGACACCATACAATGTTATTTTAAAACAGACTGCAGGCTTCTAATGTAGATTTTACAAAACGTTTAATGGCAGCAGGCTTTGACAATTTCATTGGCTAAGGATTTCCCTTTCATATGCAGACAGACAGCTAAATGTAACACCAAAAATTTATCTACAGCTGGATTTATAAAACTTTTAACCTTCAGGAAAATTCATTAAGTTTCATTTTAATTTGAATTAAGATTGATCCTGTAACTCATAAATGTAATTTACACAGACCTGCTTTCATATAGAATATGTATGGTGAAATTTGAGTTCAGAAAAAAATGAGTAGTGGTGTCAGTCCTTCCTCAATATACCAAAGAAACTTGAAAATTTTCTTTCCTTTCAGAAAAGTTTTTCAAAATGAAGATATACTACATAGTGAAAAGTTATGTCTACAAGAATTTATTACTGTTATCCAAGTAGCGATATTGCTCAATCTTTTTCACAGCTTTTCCTTTAACAGCTGGAATTCAAAATGGTTCCTATTACTCATTTGAGTAGATGGGCCCTTTCATCCACATGGTTGCATTGAATATTTAAGCTTTGCTCTGGCTCCTTAAATTACGGTACTGATATTTTTTACCAAGTAGAAGATGCACATGGAAGTGGAAATGTGTATGATATAAAGTAAATCAAGCAATCAAGTAATCAAGTAATTATTTATTTGTGTGTGAATTAACTGAGTCAGATATTCTGCAGTGGAAAACTGAAGGAAGGAAAGTGTTTAATAACATCCTTGCTTTCTGTGATACTTTAATTGGGAATTGCCTGGAGATATGCCAGAGATTATTTAACACTGAATCTTTTGGCAATACCTGAAGATAACTTGTCAGTAGTTGGCAATATAACACGCTTCAGTCAGACCCTTATGTAAAGGGTGTGGTAAATCAAGTAAAATATAAAAGGGCAATTTTAAGCTCCAGCACAAGATTTCTTTTATATACTCTTTTCCTATTCTGCAAGGATTGGTTTTGGAAGGTGTTTGAGGAATCTTTTTTTATTGTGAGCTGTGCTTTTTTTTATTACCTTCAATGATAGTCACACACACACAAAAAAAGTCTGTCATTAAAGTTTTCGTTGGAATTCCAATGAGATGCATGTCAGGTATCCAAAACCCTGTACATACTTACCATCAAACTAATGTTCCTAAGGTATTAAGCTTGTGGCCAAAATAGTGAAATACTAAACAGCTTTAATATTTTTTTTAATAATTTTTTGATTAAAAAAAGGCACAACAGAAATATGTCTCTCTCGAAAACAGTGTTGTTTCTCATGAGCTGGAGTAGTGCTACATTCATAATCAGTATTTTATCTGCAAAATACCCTGTGAAGAATGGGAACAAAGTTAAATCAGGTTTTCTCACAAGAAAGCAGCTGTGTCCTCTGGGTTTTTGACACTCATGCTGAGGACCTGGAGGAATTTTGCTGTAGCTTATCCCTGCTTGTTTACCAGAGTTCCTCTTATTGCTGCCAATTTGGTCTGGATTTACCAGGGAATAGGTGTGGAAGCTATCGTGGTTTAGAAGTAATGTCAGTGGTTACCTCAGCATCATATTCAGGGTAACTGATTAACAGAATCCAACTATCCTGTATCCATATTGCACTACATCCATTACACCTGGGCTCACTAGATTCTACTCATAAGGGTAGAGTCGCAGGGAAAAATAAACTGTATATCTAGAGTACTCTCAAACAAAACATCTGAACATTTGGTTCTCTCATATCATTACAACACCTCAGTTTTGGCCATATTGACTACCATCAGTGGTTCATTCTGGCCTCAAATCAGGAGACGTGGAGACACACCACCTATAATGCTGCTTCCTCCCTTGAAAACTCATGTAGAGTTAGTCTCAAGTAGAAAAGACATCACAGAAAGAACCGTGCCTCACCAATACCACCCAAGGAGACTTTTAGCTGTGCCTTTTGTAACCGAACTTGTCTTTCCCATATTGGCCTTTTTAACAATCAGCGCATTTGTAGCAAGCGTGGATAGAGCCCTTCCCATATCTTCATTAGTGAAGCTTAGCCATGATGATAATTAATAAGTGTCATAGCTAAGGCCAGATTTTAGAGAAGTGACAGTGTCTATACTAGTGAACTGAATAATTTTCTAAATGGTACAAAGCTCACATCTTAAGCTAAACACGTCAGGATCTCCTAGAGCTGAATTTTTGCCACCGGCATTGTTTTGACCCGCTCTTAGATGAAATGACTGGACATGATTTGAAGCCTATAACAAGCAGTGTGAAGGCAAAAACTTAGTTTAGCTCTATGAGCACAGGCTGTGCTGTATCAGGTAGCCTCAAGGTCAAAAATAACAATTTCCATTTTGTGTGCAGTGATAGCCACATCAAGATGACTATCAGTCATTTCCAAAATTGGTATTTATACATGTATTTAATAGACATGAATTTTCACAAGAAAATATGTTTTTATAGATTCTAGTTGAAATTTTCACTAATTTTCAGAAGTAGATAAATAAGTTTAGGACAAACTGATCTGTTATACAATTACTACACAGCTGAGCTAAAGAAAGCACCCATGTATAAACTCTTTGCCTAAAGAAAAAGTATTATAATTTATAGATTTTGCAAAGAAAAACAAATATTTAGTCAGTTACAGTCAGTCACACTGAATTCAAGCATATTGATTATGATGAGAAATAGAAATTTCCATCATTCAATATGCCATTCCGTCAACAGAAGCCATCTTTCTGATGTTTTAATTTTAAAAGTATGTGTATGACCCGCTTTTCATAAGCCTGTGTTTTCTTCATGGTCGGATGATAACAATTGCACAACTGCATCTCATAATCAAAACTAACACAACTCTGGACAATTTAAATTACTCTAGTTATTTTTCCATTATCTTTCTGTATGTAGGCTGCTGCCCCCTCACTCAGCAATTTCATCTTTATAGACTCCCTTCCCTTCCCTTCCCTTCCCTATTACAATTTGGAGTATACTCATAGGATGGAAATCTGATCATGTGGAAGATAATGAAATTTGTCCTTCTTTGCCCTCTAATAGTCCAAATTGAGTACTGTGAGTCTACTGGTGTTCATGAGCATGAATAAGCAGCCACAAGTGACTGGATTTAGTAGATACAAAGACACATCAAAAGTTGCCTTCATAGTTTGATAAAATTTCTGCTACAGAACTAAAGAGTATTGTTGTAGGGAATCATATTTTGTTTATGTTTAACATATATATGCATGTGTGTGCACACATGCTACAAATTTTAGGTTATATAAGCTGTAAATAAGACAGCTGAAGACCTAGACCTAGTAGTGTACTAGTTTTCTCAGTGTAGGATTTCTGCTTCAAATTTGTTCACTTGTTTAAACAATTTAACTTATTCTGATGTTCTCTGACATGGTAGAAATGCAAAGACACATATTTTGCTTTCCTTACAGCTGTAGCTGATTATGTCCACCTTTTACTTTGCTGCCCAGCTTGTCCTATGTTTCCAGCTTTTCCAAGAAAACGTAATTATGTTAGAACCTGCTGACAGCTATTTGTAAGCTTGCTGTCACTGTTCTGAGGAACTCCTGATATATTCTTTTCTTAAAACAAAGTATTGAAAAGAGGATAATGTTTAAATGTAATACCCAGGGGCTGGTTTTGGAATTTGGACACAATAAATGGAATTAACAGCATGTATAAATTGTCAGTACTTTTTTATATTTTATTATTCCATGGAGTTCTACTCAGACCATTTAGATAGAATTTTCATCTCAGAAGGCTTCATTTCAGGTTTCTGGTTAAGGATGGTACAATATGGAAAATAAATCACAGGATGGAAAAATATTTTGTCTAAAATCTATGTCTATACTAAAATAACCATTATCCATAGGGCAATATGAAAGGAAAATACAATGCTAGTTCTCTTGTGTATTAAAAAATACACTTTTGATAGGAAATGGTACTGTTTGGACTCTCTGTGTTTACAACATCCCCATTTGTTGCGACATTTCTATCCAGGCAATTTACGTAGTGCCTGTTTACTTAGTATCTGAAAAAAACCACAATGCATTTGGTCTCATGGTACAACTCTGAATCATATGTTGCTAATATTCCTGTCTAAAAGGAATGTGTAGCAGAAGTCAAGCAAGGAAATAACAGGTCTGTAAACAAATAGGATATAAACTCACAAACAGTTGCTTGATAACCAAAGAGTCTCTGTTTTATTAATTGCAAACTAAAGTAATGCTTTGTAACAATTTCATATCCCACAAAGAAACCACAGGGTGAAAAGGTGCAATTAGCTATACAATGTGGTTAAAAAAAATTTTAACATGCACATTTATGATGGTGATATTACACTTATAGCACCCTAATGTGCAATCAGTAGCTTGTAACAGAGTACTGTCCTCATGCTAAAGTATTAGTACTCTAGTATACTGGATATGGAAGGCAAGGTTTGGGTAGCAGGGGGGCTAGTCAAAAGCTGCCAGAAGTTTCCCTATGTCTGACAGAGCCAATAACAGACAGCTCCAAGATAGACCTGCTGCTGGACAAGGCAAAGCCCATCAGCGATGGTCACAGCACCTCTGGGTGACTGAAGGGGAAAAAAACTGCTGCACAATGCAGCTGAAGAGAAGAATAAGAATATGTGACAGAAACAGCCCTGCAGACATCAAGGTCAGTGCAGAAGGAGGGGGAGGAGGTGCTCCAGGTGCTGGAACAAAGATTCTCCTGCAGCCTGTGGTGCAGACCATGGTGAGGCAGCTGTGCTCCTCCAGCCCAGTGAGGCCCACAGTGGAGCAGCAATTAACTTGCAGCCCTTGGAGGACCCCACACTGGAGCAGGTGGATGCCTAAAATAGGCTGTGACCCCATAGGAAACCCACACTGGAGCAAGCTCCTGGCAGGACCTCTGGCCACATGGAGAGAGGAGCCTGTGTTTGGAAAAGTTTTGCTGGCAGGACTTGTGGTCTCATGGGGAATTATGATGGAGCAGCCTGTTCCTGAAGGACTGAACCCTGTGGAGGGGACCCACACTGGAGCAGTTCATNTGGGGAATTATGATGGAGCAGCCTGTTCCTGAAGGACTGAACCCTGTGGAGGGGACCCACACTGGAGCAGTTCATGAAGAACTGTAGCCCGTGGAAAGGACTCACACTGAAGAAGTTTGTGGAGAATTGTCTCCCATGGGAGGGACCTCATGTTGACTGCAGACCCCATTTCCTGTCCCCTCTGTGCCACTGGCAAGGAGGAGGTAGAGAAAGCAGAAGTGAAGTTGAGCCCAGGAAGAAGAGGTGGTGGGGGTGGGGAAGTGTTTTAATTTTATTTCTCATTATTCTATTCTGATTTAATTGATAATGAATTAAGCTAATTTTCCCAAGTGGAGGTTGTTTTGCCCAAGACAGTAATCAGTGAATAATTCCTCCCTGATCTTATCTCATCCTTCTGGGGGGCTGGAGCACTTGCCCTGTTAGGAGAGGCTGAGAGAGCTGGACTTGTTCACCCTGGAGCAGAGATGACTTCTGAACTGGGATCTAACTGCAGTTTCCAGTGACCATGGGGAGGTTGAAGTTGTTCAAGTACCTTGGAGGTGTTCAAGGCTCAACTGGATAAAGCTCTGAAAAGCCTGCTGTGAGCAGAAGGTTGTTTGAACTAGAAAAATCCTGATGTCCCTTCTGTCCCGAGTTACTCATTCTGATACAGTGGTTCAATTTTCTGAAAGACTTGAATGTACTAGAAATTTGATTGAAGAGTGTTTGAAGAATGCAAAATGAATTGCCTTTTTCAGCTAAGGATGAAGAGGCTTGGCATCACAGAGTGCTATATATCATACAATTGTATTTTTATTTATTCAGTCTGCAAATGCCTTCAGTAAGTATAACAAAACCAAACAGCCACAGATCTTAGATAATGAATCACGAATAAGTGAAGCAAACAGATCACAGTTAATCACATAAATAAACTCCTGTGAATATTGTGGGAACTATCTAATAACAACTAAGTTTACAGAAATTGGAATAAATTTGAAAATAATTTCTGACAAGCCTGAAGTCTAGATTAATTAGATGATTTATTAATGAGAATATTTGATTTGTCCTTCTATATACAATTCGTGTACGGTAAACAGTTTGTTTACATGTGCAAGTGAAATTTCACATTTCAGCTCTGGATGATTTGTATTCACCTGAAACTGCTTTAGAAGAGGAGTTACTATGAAAACAGATTGCTATGCCTTGTCAACTTTATTGGGTTTTTAATTGCTGCCTCAAGTCACGGAGTAACACTTGTCTTTGTTTTTCCACTCAATCTACATCACCAGACACAACAATCTTGTCTAACAATGGTTTAGAGATTCCAGGAACACAAAAACTCTCACTTTCTCTTTTCCAAATTACTGATTGCTTGCTGATGGAAAAAGTTATCTAGCATGATTTGTTTGCTTTTATGATAAGGCAGAACTATATTGGATGCTCAAGCCTTTCACTGTTACAGCTTTTCTCATTGGTAAATAATGTGCATCAGTTCCTTTACTGTTCTACATCAGAAAAATAACCATCAGAATTTAATCCTTGGAGAAGTAATAATAAAAATAATTAGCCTTTTAACCATAAAAACAGTGAGCCCAAACCCATAAGTTTTAATAGAGAGATGTGATCTGCCAGTTCTTCATTCTCTAGCTATTCCTACTTAGGCAAATGTGTTCCCTATTTGACATTACACTAAAGAATTTACATTGGCCTCTGCTTTTCCAAATAATATCCAAAATAAATACAGTCACAACCTGAGTTTGTGAGTCCTTAAACCAACTTCTAACTCAGAAGACCTTTCAATCATTACCAGTCTCTTAAGATTATATGGTTATTTATTTATTTTGCTTTTTATTTATTATTCCTTTTTTTTTTCAAATTTTGATAATTTTTTCACTAGAGGAGTTCTGCAGGGCTCCATCTTAGGCCCAGAGCTCTTCAACATCTTCATAAATTACTTAGGTGCAGAACTGGAAGGGATACTAAGCAAGTCTGCAGATGATACAAAACTGGGAGGAGCTGTTGATTCCCATGAAGGCAGAGAGGCCCTGCAGAGAGACCTTGACAAGGTGCAGGACTGGGCAATCACCAACCATATGAAGTTCAACAAGGGAAAGTGACAGATTCTGAGCCTGGGATGTGGCAATTTGGGATGTTTGTAAGGCTGGGGAATGTGATGCTGGAAAGCAGTGCCACAGAATGGAAGCTGGTCATCCTGGTTGATGGCAATGAATATGTGTCAGCAGTGCCCTGGCAGCCAGGAGGGCCAACCATGTCCTGGGGGGCATCAGGCAAAGCATCACCAGACGGTCAAGGGAGAGGATTATCCCGCTCTGCTCTGCACTTGTGTGGCCTCACCTTGAATATTGTGGCAGTTTTGGGCACCGCAATATAAGAAAGATATTAAGATGTTAGATACTCTTCAGAAAAGGGCAACAAAGATGGTGAAGGGTCTTGAGGGGAAGCTGTATAAGGAGTGGCGGAGGGCAGCTGGTCTGTTCAGCCTGGACAAGAGGAGTCTGAAGGGAGATCTCATTGCAGTTACAACTTCCTTGTGGAAGGAAGAAGAAAGAGGTGTAGACACTGATCTCTTCTCTGTGTTGGCCAGTGACAGGACCTGAGGGAATGGCCTGAAGTTGTGTGAGAAGAGCTTTAGGTTAGATATTAGAAAGAGGTTCTTCACTCAGAGGGTTGTTAGGTGCTGGAACAGGCTCCCCAGAGAAGCAGTCACAGCACCAAGCCTGACAGAATTCAAGAAGCATTTGGACAATGCCCTTGGGCTCATGGTATGATTCTTGGAGATGTCTTGTGCAGGGCTAAAAGCTGGACTCAATAATCCTTGTGGGTCCCTTTCAACTCAGGATATTCTGTGATTCTGACAGAAAAATAATCATGTAATGACTCACAAATCAGCACAGCATTACAGAAACCATTAATGAAACCTCTACTCTCATCTATAAAATCTATAGCTTAAGCAAGACACAAATCAAATACTTAGTAAATACAGGCCATTTGAATCGACTCTTGAAGAGTTAAAACTGCCTGGAAAATAGAGGCTACTTACTATTGAAAAGTAAATGTGAAAACCAAAAATGAGAATACTGCAGCAGTTCTCAACTGTTCTTAGGGTTTTGATTAGTTGGTTGGTTGGCTGGTTTGGGGGAACATAGGTGGGGCTAAGGGTTCTTCAAGAGTTTTTGGGGAGTTGACCATTTTGTGGTTTTCTTCTGTGTGGGAATTTTGTTTTTTCTATTCAGGTTGAGAAATGGCCAACAATGTAAGACTTCTTAGAAACTTAAGGGGTGCCTGTGTGTGATAAAACAATTTCAGTACCAAAACTGTTTCAGCATACTGGTATGTACCAGAATCCGTGCCAGTACTTCATAGTGGCCTGCTATCCAAGGACATATAAATCTCTTTTCAGGAAACTGGGTCAATAGATGAAGAACATGAACAGGAACTCTTGTTATTTCTGTATCATATTGCACAGCTTGTAGCTCAAATTTTTCATTGTGACAAAGGCCACTATCCTGAAGATGCTCAGCATGTTATACCAATGGAAATCTGGGTTGTTTAGTTTAAAAGAGGCTAATATATTCAACAATAACTGAATGGGAATACTCTCAGAGAGAGAAAAAATTAATTTTGTCTTTTTCAAAGGTCTAGGGAGTTTTCTAAAGACCAGGCAGCTGTCACAACATGCCTATGTCCTCCTCTAACTATTTTGAAAGAGATTGGTAGCTGAAAACACATTTTGTAAAGATGTTGAACTTATAATTTCATTAAGACACTGAGAACACCTGGAAGATCAAAATCTCTAAAGGAGATAAAGAGACAGATTTCTGGAACCCCATTAGTTCAAACAGTGAGATCTGAGATCATATTTTGCCTAAGCTGAGACATTATTATTCTTTTTCTGGTCCTTCCAGGGTATTCTAGAAAGCTACAGTTTTGTATTAGAAATGCTCGTGGCCTGTGAAGCTTTCTAGAATTTGACAGCACTTGCATAGCAGCTTTTATAATCAGAAGTTTCAAATGCAGAACCTAAAATTGTAAATAATTTCTACACTTTCCATCTTTCTTTTTTATAGAGAAACCTTTTCTTTTTTCCTCTTTATTAATTTAAATTTGAGGCTTTAAATATGTAGAAATGCCCAAATAAAGTTCTGTGACAACATATCACCAAGAGAGGTGAGGCAAAACAAGCAGAGATGAAGAAAGAAAAAACAAAAAAACAGACAATCTTCCCAGAAACATATGCTATAGGAAAGGTGAATCAGAACTAACTCAATAATGGACTGAAAATGGACCTTATTACTCTGCAGCTTTTCAGTAGGAAACTGTCAAAAAATGTACAGATGCTTAGTTTTGTTTTAGTGGTGATTGATATGCCAGGACATTGAAAACAGAACTTATGGTAATATACATTAAATCAGTGTCCTATAACAATTCAATTATCCAAACACAGTCTACCAGGAGAAAGAAGAAATCTTTTCACTATCAAGCAGTAGGAAATGGAAACCATTTATAAATAGGTTCTAAGCAACAATTAGACATCAGCAGCCTGCTCTTATATGAATGCATAGACTTATGCAGCATGTGTCATCTTTTGTTTTCACACTGGATTGCAGACTGAAACGAATCTCCTTAAAACCTCAGCCTCAGTGTCCAGCTCCTGTTAGGGTTAGAGTTAGGGCTCAGAGAGCCAGAAAACCTAGAGCTCCAGGGACAGTGGGTCTCGAAAAGGCATGGCAAGCCCTGCATGTAGCATGGCAGGAACATTGCTGACTCCACACTTTTCAAATCTCGTCTATCCATGGTGATGTTGACAGCAGCCTTAACACCAAGATTCCATTAGGTTTGGGATTCAGGGAGCCACAGAGCCTCAAGGTCCAGGGACATCGGGGCTAGAAAAGGCATGCCAAGGGGATCACAGTGGGGTGCCAACATTGCTGCATCCACACCTTTCTATTCTGGTTCACCCATGATGATGAGATGAGGGAAAGACATATGAGGAGTGTCTAAGGTGACTTGGCTTGTTCAGCCTGGAGGAGATTGAGGGGAGTCTTCATTGTGGTCTGCATCTTCCTCGCGAGGAGAAGCGCATGGGCAAGTAATGATCTCTTCTCTCTGTGACCTGTGATGGCACAGAAAGGAATGTCATGCGAGATTTAGGTTAGATATTAGGACAAGGTTCTTCACCCAGAGAGTGTCTGAGCACTGGAACCGGCTCCCCAGGGAAGAGGTCATGGCAGCAGCCTACCAGAGTTCAAGAAACACTTGGACAGTGCTCTCTACACATAGTGTGATTCTTGGGGCTTTCTTGTGCAGAGCTAGCAGTTGAACTGCAATGATCCTGGTGGGTTGCTTCAAATCAGGATATTCTACAATTCTATGATCATGCATTATCAGTGTATATACTAGTTCTGGATATTAACTTTTTCCTTTTGAAGTCTACTGTTGTTACCTGTTATATTTTAATGCATGAGCTTTTTCTCTACTACAACTTAATTCTAAAAAGTATTAAGCTCTTTCTGGTTTTCTTTTACATGTATTTATAAATTTTTTCAGATAGCAGCTTGTCTATTCCATTATAAATGCTGAAGGTTGCTTCCAGCTTTCAGAAAGCAAACTTCACTTATGATGGCTGTATTTAAATTCCCTATCTGGTTTAATTTTTCAGTACAAAGAGCTAAAGAGCTTCTAATTTGCTTTGAAAGTTTTTGTATTCACTTATATAACATTACTTATCTGCACTTTCCTTTTCATCAGTAGTTTACAGTGTTCTGTGGCAATCCTCATAGGCAAGCCAACGAAGTTAGTGGACAGTGAGGTGGATTGAAAACTACCTGAATTGCCAGGCTTTGTGTTTACCAGCACAATGTCCACCTGCAGACCCATCACCAGTGATGTGCCCCAGGGTGTGACACAGGGGTCAATAATGTTTAACATCTTCATCAGTGACCTGAACAGTCACTGACAGTGCAGTGTGTACCCTTCATAGCCTGGGGCTGGAAATAGACATCTGTCTTGAGAAATCAGTTGCAGAAACACAGGAGAGAATTCTTGCTGCATCACTTTACTGTGTTTTGTTAGCCTGCAGAGCACTTCATTCGCAGTGTCCCAACAGATTTAGAATGCATCTACAACCACCTCATTTAGTGACGTCATTAAGCCTTAGCTTGCTTGGTGTTGGGGGGGGGTTTAGTCTATTTTTGCTATGGGAAATATTAAAAGGCTAAAGGCTACAAGGGTTCTTCCTTAGTAGGAAAACATCATTTACTGCCAGTTTTTGAAAAGAGAGTATGAATATGTGTAAAGGGATGTTAATTCTGTTAAGTATGTCTCATGAGTAATCTAACAGAAAATATTTTCCAGTGTCCATCATGTACAATAACAGAAAATTTAAATTTGCATGTGCCTTCTCTTGCATTTTCAGAGCACCATGTCTTTATTTTGGTGATTCTCATCACCAAACTGAGAAAACACTATTTCAGTTTCAGTTTATAGACAATAACATGTCTATTTCATTTGCTTCTAAATTGCACATCAGCACACTACTGTGCACCACTCGTAAGTGTGAAAATCACCTTCAAATTATGGTGACTGTTAAAACCATGGTATTAAGACTAGGTATGACTTTTAACAGCAGTCATCAAAGATGAAATGTGAAAAATCATACCATTTATCAGGGGATCACAATAAATGAATGAGAATTCTGCAATAAACATCTTGCTTTTGCAAAGCTAGATTAGAGCCAGCTTTCTATGAGCAGGAGCAACTTGTTCCAATGTTATGTGCAGAAAGAGGGATGATGACAGCCTTTGGCATCTCTTGTATTACAAATGATGTTCAGTGTTCAGATCAGTTTATAGTACACTAATAATAAGTACTATAATACATCCTTGGCTGTCATAGTGGAAAATGAAGTAAAGTGCAAGCCAACAGTGCTTTCAGTTCTTGGAGGTATGGAACTAAAACCAAGGAAGGACAGAATCCTTCACTCTTTCTCATAAGTCTCCCTTTAGCCTTTCTCATTGGAAATCTATAACCCTGAAGTAAATGTGTAGGCTTTCTCTGATACACCTCAAAATATTCATAAATCACAGCAAGCAGAGATTTTACAAGAGGCAGCACACAGGGAGTTCATGAACATTACTAAACAACTCATCCAAACAACCCCTCAGATAGCTGGAATTGTTTGTCTTTTCCAAAGGGCTGCCTATCAGCTGGAAAAGTAGTCCAATTTCATACTAGTAAAAATGGGATTGCATAAGTATTTTCTGATGTAAATCTAAAATAGTTTTTCAACGGCCAATAAAAAAAGCTGTTCATCAACATCCTCTTCCTTGTGACAACCTTCAGAATAATATCATTCACTGAACAAAATATCTGTGAAGGAAGAGAGCCACTTTTCATCAGTTTACTACCTGATCCCTAATCTAAGATAAATTACTCAATGCAAACCAACTTTCTAACAACTCTTTTCCTTTTCTTATAACATTGATAAGGAGAAATACTGATCAATTAAGTCAACAACCAAAAGAAGGCTTATCCCAACACTAACCTGTGGAGAAAACTTCATTTTGAATAGATAATTGTCTCTAGATCACCTGTTAAAACCTGTTCTGAAATTACTGTGGGGAAAAAACCCCCTCACACTTGTAAAATCTCTCTCTTCCATTACTGAGGAAAGGGTTTGGATATTATGCAATATTCAAAAATATGGAAATCGTATTTAGTCACTGAATCCTTATTAAAATGTAAAAACTGCTTATCACTGTCTGTTACATTGTACCCACAACTATAATTTCAGCCTATATTAATAATAGAAGAAATGCATCTTGGATGGAAACTATATATTTTAAAAAATGTGCCTAGAGTCCTCTTTTCCTCATTTCATGACTGTATTTCCACTTTCAGATTTCCCAACCTGGCATAATACCTCAACATCTCCACTACAACTATAATTCTTTCCACAGACTAGTCATGAAAAAACTTCCCCATCTTGTTCCTTGTTCTCAAAAGATCTTGTTTCCTTTTTTTTTTCTACTTGTAGGAACATATAAAAGTGATAATTTTGCATGTACTTGTGCAATTTAATCAGATATTAAATGAATTTTTAAAAATTTTATTAAATATATAATTTCAAAGAGACTCATTTTTTTATTTTATTAGTTTCTCTACCAGCCATGTATTGTGGTTTTAATGATAGATCCTTTGTAATTAATTTGGTACAAGATATGGCTGCTACGTCTACAAAGATACAATTACTTCTCAGATTGAGAATAGGCAGTGGCAATGCTATGATCTGAAACTTTACAGCCAATCTCAAACTTCCTGGCAATCTCTTCCAGGAAGCAGGGGTGATAGGCAGAAAATCATGGCTAAAAACCAGGCATGAAAAGGTATTTTATACTACATCAAGTGGTATCCTGGAAACAAGGCACGTTTTCTAACTCTTTACTTTTTCTCTATATTCTCTTCTTCATCATCATCATTTCATACAATCATCATCTTTGACTCAAGAATGAATCACACTATTAATCTCAATGTTTATGATTTTTTCCTGCATACATCATTTTATCACATTATGAGGATTTTCTAAACTCTTTCTGCTTTCATTCTTCTATGCAGAGATAACTGCCACAAATAGCAATTCCCTTTGGGATTTACTTGAGTATTACTTGCAATCATTTCAAATGTTACAGCAGAAATCTAAATGCAGTCTTTGAAATGTAACGTGAGTTACAGTCAGGATCCACTCCAGTTAAGCTCTTTCCTTAATTTTATTGTATTTGTAGCCACTATTATCTTTAATATTTCTGTTCAGCTTGAAGTCTCTGGAGTTTTTTTTTTTCTTAAAAAAGTCCTCAAATGCTATTAATCTGAATTGTGAATTCATTTACCTTTGAAACTGCAAATATTTTTTACAGTAAATAAATAATAAAGAATATCCAATTGTATAATTTTAATACTTACATTTCCAGACTTCCATCTGTGTTTCTTATATTACATTTCTTATACCACAGTAATAATGATTTTCTGCACTGCAACAGTGAACTTTAATTTAATTAACATCAAGTGCTGATCACTGTAGTATTTAAGACCCTTGCATTCTCCTAGGAGCTTTTCTCTGGAGTTGCTATGATTTGCTTCAGGAATTTAAAAGTTTTTAGAGTTTGATGAACTTTTTTTGTGTTCTCATCTTGCCTTAGAAAAAAAACCATTTAGTAGTTTCATTATTTTACCTTCATAAATAAGTTGATTGCAATCATAGCATGAAATCCTACTTTTCTGTGTTCTTTGTCATGAAGTTAACACAAAAACCCCTTCTGCACACATATCACTTGGAGGTGCTTATCCACCAGAACTCTATAGTATCAAACAATTTAAATAGAAATGTTAAAAATCATAAAGAATTGGAATGCTATCTGCACCTATGTGAAAAATCATTTGCAGATTACACAAAACCAGGAGGAGCGTCTGAGTCACCAGCTGCTTGTGTTGCCATTCAGTGGTACCACAGGAGGATGGAAAATTTCACAGAGAGGGGTCTTGTGATGTTCAACAAAAGGGAAATGTCAAGTTCTGCACCTGGGGAGGAATAATATGCATGCACGAAGATTAGCTGTGGGAAGCAGCTCTGCAGAAGAGGATCTGGGGGTCCTGATGTACAATCAAACTGACTCTGAGCCAGCAATGTGTTTTTATGGCAAAGAAGCCTCTTGAACTCCATTAGGATTGTTTAAGGAATGTGATCTTTGCGCTTTGCTCAGCCCTGATGTAATACATTTGGAGTGCTATGTCCAGTGCTGAAGCACAAAAACGGTGAAAGTCTTGAAGCATCTCTTCTATGAGAGGAGGCTGAGAAAGATTGTTCAGTCTGGATAAGAGAATGATCTCACTAGTGAGAAGGGGCATCTTGTTAGTGCACGTAAATTGCTGATGGATATAGTAAAGAGCCAGACTCTTCTTTGCAGTGCCCAGTTCATGGAGCAAGAGGCAATGAGCACAAACTGAAATACAGAAAAACACAGAAAAACACAAACTCCAAAGAGATTGTTGCATCTTCACTCTTGCAGATGCTAAAAACAAGACAGTGTTCAAATAATCTGTTCTGAGGTGACCCTGCTTTGAACAAGGGGAATGAGCTAATCAGTCCTCTGTCGCGGTCGGGACGGCCAGAGCGACATTAATCACGCGTGTGCTGCGTGTTCAGGGGTGCCGAAATGTAACAATTTATTGTTTACAGAATAGACATTTATACACATCAGAAGGTTTGTATATTCTAACATAATTGGTAGAAAGTTATCTAACTACTTCACCATTGGCTAAAGGCACAACACTTGCTCTCTGCTCATCTCAGCTGCCCCTTCTCTCTCCAGGCATGCAGAATTGCATGCCTACCCATGACAGTCCTCTAGTTGTATTCTTTTTCCAAGATACCTGAATTTAATTACTTGTTAAGGCAAATAAAATACTTTGACTACATTCAAAAGGAAGATGACCTTTGATGCTGATTTTATGATGTATNTATTGTTACATATATATATATGTATATATTATTTGGTGTTTGGTGTTATTGTTTTACTTTTTTTTTTCCCCTTGCGTGTTGGTTAAATAAATAGTTTTCTTTTTTTTTTCCCTTTCACTTTCCTTTGAGGAAATATTTCTTTCCTCGAACCTGGTGGGAGAGGGTGATTGCAACCTGTTTTTATCAGAGAATATTTATCCTTCTGAATATATTTGTTCCAAACCGGGACATCTGTATTGCTGGGAAGGGGAATCACTTTTCTTGTCATTTATCACTGGGAAGGGTAGTCACTTTTCTGTGACTACAACCCTCCACAAACTTCCTGTTGGAAAAGTCTAATTTTTCTAGCCCTTCAGTTAGCACTACTACAAGGAATTTTCATAGTCCTCCTGAAATATTTTCTGGACCTCACTTGTGTGTTATTTTGACATAGGTGCTGATGTGATCAGATTTTATATGATTTCTGGTCCTGTATAGAGAGAATATCTAGTCTTTTGGGAGCATTTACATCAAAACTAAGTTCCAGATCACTTCAGCTCTAGCTCAGATTTATTGTAGTGTTTAAAGTTCACGATTGTTTGAATGAATAGTTTAATTTTCCTAAGGGAGCCTAAGATGAAGAAATCTGAACTAGGGGTCATTTACACTTATGGACTTAGATCCCTTGAACTCAGACCTCTTAGGCATCTAATGGGGGCTAAAATCAAAGATTGCTATACATTCCCCAAGCATAAAGATTAGAGAAAGGGTCTTGTCAACTTAAAAAAACTTTGTATCCAGACCCTTTTTATCATCCTGATAATTCTATAGTTATTGTAAAAATACACAGATACTACATGATATCAGAATCAGGGGACTGGAACACTTCTCGTATGAGGACATGCTGAGGGAGTTGGGGTTGTTTAACCTAGAGAGATCAGGGCTTCAGAGAGACCTTAGAGCAGCCTTCCAGTACTTAAGCTTTCAGGAAAGATAGGGAGGGGGACTCTGCATCAGTGAGTGTAGTGACAGGACAAGGAGTAACGGCTTTCACCTGAGAGAGGGCAGCTTTAAATTAGATATTAGGCAGAAATTTTTTGCTAAGAGAGTAGCAAGGCACTGGAACAGGTTGCCCAGAGAGTTTGTGGATATCCCGTTCACCGACAGTGTTTAAGGTCAGAGTGGATGGGCCCTGAGCAATCTGGTCCAGTGGGTGGAGTCCCTGCCAACGACACAGGCATTGGAACTCGATGATCTTTAAGGTTCATTCCAACCTATTCCAAACCATTCTGTGATTCTATTATTTTATTCTATATTCTATATAAAGCTTATTATATACAGGATATTAAATTAAGGTTCCTTCCAACCCAAACCATTCCATGTTTCTATGATTATATTATATTCAAAATATTATCTTCAGGATTATATTCAAATGAAATTGCAACCTTAAAGTATGAAAACAATGTTTGAAAATAGAGATTAGTAAAAGCATTTACTATTTGTTATGAGAGAAATAGGTGTTTTAGGACCTGATACATCTAACTTGTTTCCAATATTTGCTTTAACTTCAGGTGAATCACACCCTAAAATATATATTTCTCACCACAAACTGTAAAGTGATACTCAATGATAAACTCAGATATAGGTGCCTACATTCTAAATACCAGAAAAAAAAATATTCAAAAATTTATCCTCTCATTGGTATATTCATAGTGTATGCAGCACAGAATTAGGATCCTCATGAAACTGATATAGAGAGAAAAACACTGTATACAGCAATTATTGTTTAATGTTTCACTTAGTAGAAAAAAACATAATCTGGAAACCTTCCCAAATTATACATCTGTTCCTTTTCATTTACTGCTCAGAGGAATGGGCAAACCAAAGAACAGGGGAAAACGAATGAATTTATTATTAACTGATGTTCTCTCTATCTGAAACATTTAAATGATCCTTTGTGATAGAGAAAACCTCTGGCCACACTTTTAATGCTAGGAAATATGATCAAAACACTGCATGATTGAGCCAGAAAAACACTGACATTAATGCAAATTCTTCCAGTGCTTCCAAAGTATTAATTTAGACCCTCAGTGTGGATCCGAAAGTGAAAAACAGGATGTAATTACACAGCAGACAAAGTGAAATGTGACATATTCCAATCACATCACTTTTGGTAGGTTTGGAATATTATTTAGTAATAAACTAACGAGAAAATGGATGTGATCACTTCTATTGGATCCAAAAAGGCAGAAAGACAAAAAATATGTTATGGCAAAAAACCTTTGTAAATCACAAATTTTGGCATAAATATAGTCTCAGAGGGTAAAAAGCTATATGCTGTACCTATAATTGATGTGTGCACACTGCACTAATAATGATAATGATTATGGCAATAATAATTTTTATTTAATAATTGTTATTATTATTATTACTACTACAATAATAATGACAAGTTCACACTGCATTTACTGTAGGATTGACATGGTGCTAAGCATGCCCAAAGATATGCTTTGAGCTACCATCAGTGGGAATGGGAAATCAGTGAGGTTATGTTGATAAGGCGGTCACCGAAGAAATCGGACTCCTTTTCTTTGGGTACAATTTCTGTTGCTATTGCTACTTGATAAAATAATGCAAGATTGTTTTGTTTCATGAACTGAATATATTCTTGTTGTGTTTCCCCATAAAATCTGGAGGTTCTCTGGAAATATGATGCACAATCTGTGCTGGTTTTTTTCTGCTTTACTCTCAGGGAATTAGTTAAAAATTATGCCATTCTGTCTGTAAAAATTATCAGTCAAGACTTTTTCATCTTGTAGACTGTTTTAAAAAGTACATTTCAGAATTATGCCCAGTTTACTCAGCATTTCGGATCCAGTGTAGTACAGGGAATTTGCTGCATTTTCAGCTCCTATCCCTTGAAGTTTCCTTCCAATATTTATTTTCCAATAGCATTCAAATTTCTTGTGTGTTCATTTCTTAAGATTGTTCCCTTCTTTTCTCCATTTGCTAGAATCATTGTCTTTCATTGCTGTATTGATAATCATCTTGATTTACTTATTACCTACTGTTGCTGTACGTGCTTGTTCCAACTTCGTCTGGGGCATTTTCATAACTTTCTAGACAACTCTTATTCTTTTCAGCAGATAATTTCTGCCTGGTATAAGTTACATGTAGCTATGATAAATGAATACTGATAAATAGAAAATTAGCAGGATGACAGGGGATATGCAGTTTCTTAAACGTATCTGATGTGGTTTTCTAACACAGCTTTCATTTTTATAGAAAATGAACCAGGTGTGGTCTTTTCAAAGAGCTGGTATTATACCATATACCAAGTTAGTTTCAGCTTGTTTAGTATTCAGTATAAGGTAGTGAGGTTCCAGCTGGGAACAGGGAATTAATTAAACAGCCCACGTTTGACTAAGGTATCTGACTATCAGGCTGAGTTGCAGTCACTCAAATATAACAGGCTGTAAGAACCCAATGCATTCAGCCCAAGGGAAGGCAAGCAAGGATAATCTGCACAGATATCTAAAAATCAGCTTTGAAAGACAGAGGAAGTGGAGGGAGATAAAACGGCAAAGTTGTTCCTGTTTTGAAAACAGAAGTTAAACATGAGAAAAATAGAGGGGGAAAAAACAACTAAAATGACCACATTGAAAAGGTAGACTATTCCCAGAGGATAAGATGTTTAAATTACAAAAAACCAGCTAGAAATCTGGAGAAACTGGTAAAGGAGAGCTTGCAGAAAAGTGCTGGTGGGCTCAAGGTTATTTAGGTTTTACATTATAGGTCCACCTGCAGAACTCTGCTGCTTGTTACACAAAATATGGGGCTTTTAGGAGGACAAGAGAGTTTTTTATATTGATTTGCGTGTTACCCACTCTTTATAGACTCTTGGGTGGACCCCTGAGTTTAGGTGATGTTTAATAAATCTATTCTTTATCTTAAAGACTATCCTATCTTAAGAGGAGGATCTGAACTGAGGATGGAACTGAGATATTAAAATAGACAGTTTCCCTGATAGAGTAATTATAAGTATTACAGTGGTGCACACACCTTTAGGGAATAAATACCCAAAGCATCTTTAAAGAACCTGTGGAGTGGAGAGTGCTTTCTGCCAAACTGCCAGGAACCTGAGCTGGAGCAAGTGCTGTCTAATGCCAGGTTCAGCTAAAAAGTTCTCTGGCATCTGCAGACATGTGACAACAATACAATGTGAGAAAAAAATTTAAGATGTATATCACTTTTGATAGAGAGGATGAAATACCACTAATATCATACCAGGAAAAAGACTCATGCAAATATTTAGAAATAGTGTAAGCTTTAACAAAAAAGAAGACCTAAAAGTTTTTTCAGATCCTTTACTTAATTATTATCCATAAAAAAAAAGTCGAACACTTCAGTAAAACTCAGCAGCAAATTAAGCATTTTTTTAAGGGAAAGAAGGTGAAATAATGAAGCTATTTAATTAAATAAAAAATTGATGTAATTACAAACTATAGACCCATGCATGTGTTCTATTTAAATAATGTGAGACCTCTGATAGCAAAACCATAAAAAATAGGAGCATATTTCAAAATTTTCTTGCCACTTACCTGTTGCGAGCACTAGCCTTTTAACTTTGGCAATACAAATTGTGGCTGAATTTTGGTACAAAGTGAAATGAATTTTCTAGGACCAGCTGAATCTCAGAAAATAGTGTATGACTCAAACCTTTATGGTTTAACGCAACACAATTGACAGGCCTGTTCACAAAGTCCTCAGCACTAAGCTCCCTTCAGTAAAGGTTATTTATTGGACATCAGGGGCAGAGAAAATTTTAAAAATACAAGTCCCTTGACCTTTGTTAGCTGAAACACAATCACCTTTCTGTAAAATGATCATGCCTGCTGTGTGACTTAGGAATATGAACACATCATTTTGCCATGTAGAATAATTGAAGACTCCTATTCCCTGTGCTAGTGGACACCGAATGCTTACTACTACTGATTCAGAAAATTGATGATTACATGGGACGAAGAGTTCCTCTTACAATGTGGTCTACAGAACTACATTCCTTTGTCTTTAGACATGAGATTTCCTTGCCTTCGTTGTTTTATCTATGCATCCCTTCAGTCAAGACCCTATTTGAACAAAAAATAAGAAGGGAGAGTAACTAAACTTGGCCAGGTTTTTATTCTGATGTGTACGATTAGGTGGATTTGTAGTTGTGCTCCAGAAGCAGTGCTTTCTGCACACACACGAAACACTGAAAATGGCCCAAGACCTACATAATTAAGAGAGCTACATGACAATTAATACAGTACATTATATCGGACTGAAACTGTGGTGTGTCCCTATGACTCCCAAACATGACAGATGAGCTCATGAAGCAACTGTGACAGCTCATGCTGGCAGACATGCATTTATAGATTGCCAATGCATTCCCGTAACTAAACTGCAAATAGAACAAAGAGTTACAATTTAAAGGAAAAACAGAATAAAAACTCCTGATCTCTTTAAGACAAGGAAACTAAGGAGGAAAACACTTTATTTCAGAGGCATCAGGGGGATTGTATCCCTAGAGCTTCTTGTTTCTGGAATCTGTAGACAAGCTCAAGGGAGCAATTACTTCCAAGAGATATGTCAGTGTTTTAGAGACAGGAAAGCTTCTGCAGAAGACAGCATAGGTGTAGTAATCAGATACTGCAGAGAAGCCTTTTGATAAAGTTCATTCTTTTCACAGTTCATGTTCAAGACTCCTATGTTTAGACATGTATTTAAATAATTGTAGGCAATCAGATACATACTATCAACAAGTGAAACACAAGCTAACAAACAAGAAGAACTGTACAGTCACTTCATCTCTTGACACTATGTGCTTTATAAAGGTGTATTTGACCGCAGAAACCAGAAACTTTATTTTAATAAGACTATTATTAACCTTGAGATAGTCAATGGAAAGATGTCTGTCTCAATAGTGTTGAGTTCAGAACAGAGAAGGTTCAATAACACCAGAAGAAAAAAAAGGCATATAAGTACTTAGGTAAAATATTATAAAAATATGGTTTTGAAGAGGAGAAGAAGATACTTAAGATTAATCTCAGAGTCTGGTTTATTTCCTTCAAAAATTAGTCAGGGCCTGTACACTTCTCATGGGGCATATTGACACTATAGATTTTCACTTGTCTGTCTCACTCACAGAATAGCTTAAATTGTGCCCTGAATTACATCTATATGTCAGCTGTCCTTTTTTACTTCATTGGTGTTCAGTTAAAGGGAGAATTTCATTCAATATCTCCATGAAGGAACAATATGTCTGGTCCAGCTCTTATGTCCAATAAACTTACATCTTCAAATAAAAAGCAAGGAAGACATTCACTTCAAATTCAAACTTTCTTTTCTATTTGCTTAAATAACTGTTATGGTCAAAATGTCCATGATCTTATATATATACTCTCGTTGCAAGTACTTATTGTGTGGTGAGACAATTGAAATAATCTTACATGCAAGGCACATGAAACACTTGAAACTCTCTGAAACATTGAAAACAGCCATTACACCCTTTTCATCACAAGCTTTTGCACTGTAGCTCTGTACACAAACCTCTCAGTGTCTCACACCTTTGTTGAGGGGACAAGGTTGTTATTTTGGTGTTGAGACATTGTGAAAACAAATACAAGAATTAAAAAGTTTTTCTCTTCATATAATTTAGAGGTATTTTCCCTCTCCCTTATTACAACTATATGTATTTTTAAGAGCATTTTACTGACTGCAACCAGATGCACTAGAAATTTATTATTATTACACAGACGGGGCTAAGAGGAGAGATGATTTTATAATCAGTCACTAGATGACCATTTGGGTGATACAGTATCAATTATCAGCTCTTTTAGAATCTTTCTGAGTGCTATAAGTCAGTCAGTTACAGTGAGGTTAAAAGAACATATTTTTCTCTTAATTGTTGATTGTGTAAATTAATACACACCTGTTTTCTAAGAACAGCAGCTGAGTTGAGACTCCCGTTTGATTATCAAGACCACTAGGCTAATAAGGAATAATTTCACTTGTCTGTTTGCATCCAGCCCCCACAGATATATTTTGAAACCATGGAGAAACATTTTGAAGTGGAAGAGAAAGATCTGTGTCCTTCAACACA